>QFET01005770.1:0-125595 GCA_003316355.1 Tuber calosporum | reverse complement strand
GGGGCTGAAGTAGGGGGAGGGGTGTGGGTCGAGGTGGCGGAGTAGATCTCATCCATGCGTGTAGTCAGGGTGGCAAGTCGGCTAACTACCTTATTTATTTATTCCAGAGAGAGCGGTGCACTGGAGTGGGATGATGGTGGCCTCCCCATCCAAGAGGTTGTGGAGGAGGGAGTTGTCAAACGCTGGGAAGGATTCGCGGGATAGGCTAAACTGGGTGACTATGTAGTCCAGGAGGTCCTGGGTTGCAATCAAGTGATCTGGGAGGGGTCCAGGGGTGCTGGCACGGGTGGAGTAGGCTGAGTATGGGGCTGTGCGGTGATGGGTGCGCAAGGTTGACCTGGAGGGGCCAGGGGGGGCTGTGGCCATCATTGTTAGACAGGAAAAATGGGGCTGTGTCGCTAAAGAGTGAAGCTTAAGCGAGGAGGAAGATTTGGTATGTCATGGCTGTTGCCACACAAAAGGACTAAGTTTTGTTAAGCTGAAAAGGGCAAGAACTTGAAGCAGGAGGAAAATAGAGGGCGCGGAGCCTGTGTAGGCAGCAAAGGATGTCTTGTTAGTGTTATACTTCTCACTCTTAGGCTCAACCCTGGTCTGCAAGTATGCATCAGTGAGATCTATCTTACTTCGGAATTTGGCTATGCTCATAGTGTTGCGTATGAGCTGCTGATTGGGTATAGGAGCTATGTACTTCATAGTATTTTTATTCCTGCTATGATGGTCGACTAATGGTGATATCCTACCATCAGGTTTCCTTAAAGAAATATGCTGACACTTCCTACTCGTGATTCTCTACCAAGATTTGCCCTCTCCATTTGTCCTAGTCTGATTTACAGGGATACTTTTCCCAAATAGGTATAGTGTATATATAGTGCATGACCAGTGCAGGCTTGATTTCTTGTTATACTGGATTCTATGCAAATGTCCTAGAATTGCTGCTTATAGTAGAAACTCCTCCTTATCCCATATATTCATTTATATTTCCCTACATCTATCACAATAGTTACCATAGAGAACCAGAAATAACCAAAGGGGGAAATAATCGCCAAAATTATGGATTAAATTTGTTGTCTCCATTCCAAGCTTGCACTTGTAAGAGATTAAGATGAAAATTCATACAAAAGCCGTTTACCAACTCCTTATTGAAATTTCTAATTCGTTTTCATATGAATATTTCCTTGAACATATGGTATATTCTCTTACTAGGTTAGTGTTTCAACAATACCTATTATACCGCATACATTACCCCAACTAGGACATACTATGCGTTTATTTCTGTTATATATCATTATTACGATAAGGATTCTTATGGATATTTCGTTATCTGGTTACGGGTTATTTCGCTTGCTTCTCACATAGTTTAACAGTTATTGTTCCGTCCATTATGTCTTATCATCCTCAATGAAACCCCTCACACCACTTTAGATTTATATAAATTTTTGGGATTTTCTTGGCTGGTTTTCAGGGTCAAATACGTTCGCAATTATGTTTTTCCTACTGACGTTACGGTAAAACACATTTGTACTTATATTTTTTCCTTTTATATTCTTTTAGATAATGGGAGGGCGCATTCTTGTATATATAGGGGCTACCGTCCACTTTTCTCACCTAGAAGAATAAGGAACAGACTACCTACCAATCTACCTTCATAAATCTACCTCTCCTCATCATGGTGTGCCCGCAAAACTCGCTTAGTATTGCGTTAGTATAATCCGATAGATATTAAGATCTTGCCCATACACATTTGAACAGGTTATGAGCCCGGGCCTCCTATATCTTTAGGATATACATTTACACCCTCCAACTGACCTCGAAACCTCACCGTCAACTAAGCGAAACCCGTCCTGCTATCGATTAACCTTTCCCACCTGAATGATACACCGAAACATTTTTGTCGGCAAAGTTTATTTCTCGGCTTGAAACATCAACCAGACGAAACACTCCATCTTGACGAAACCAAGAATTCTCGAGCTCGGCATTACACAAGTCTCGGCGAAACACTCACGGCTTTAACCACTACTTAACCGAGCTCTTTTCACCGTTCACCTCCGTCTCCTCCTTTATCCTCTCTTTGTGTCAGCAAGAATTACCCACCCTTTCCCCGCACACTTTATCAACTAACTGGAAGTTAACACATCTGAGGTTGGACACTGCCAGAAAAATCCTTGATAGGTGAACCTGTTACTATCAGGCTTGATAAAAGTTGTATGGACTTAAAGGGGGTGTGTGGTCAAAGAGAATGATTTGAAAAACACAACTTGTGTAACCTAAATCCACCATGGCCTCAACCTCAACCACCGTCCCTGAACCTTCGACAGACAATCCCCCAGCCACCCCTCTGCCCATTGACCCAAGTGCACGGACACACGCTATTAAATCTAAACGCAGCTTCGCACCCAGTGACAAACTCAGCTCCATCCCAAAGCTGACTGGGCCTGAGAACTACCGCACATGGCGTGACATCTCCGAGTACGTCCTCGGACTGTTCAACTGCTGGGACATTGTGCAAGGAACGGAAACCATCCTCGATGAAATACGGGATGAAGAGCGGGATCTGACGAATGTGGACCCTATAGATGAATTTGGCGATCCCTACTAGTGGGCATCGGCCTACTTCCCTGAGACCATTGATCCAAAATGGCTCATCCACCTGGCAACCCACAAAACGCCGCACGCAAAATGGACAGCGTTCCAGGATAAATTTGACAGAGAAAACACCTTCTCCTTCTTCCACCAACTCAACGATGTTCTCGATACCAAATACAAGTTGTCTGAACCCTTCACTGATCACATCGGCAAGTTCGACACCCTGTGGAATCGCATGCAACACGGATGCACCTCTGCTACCGAAAATGACCGTTACGCCCTACCTTTTGCATTTAAGATGGTATTCGAGTCATCGGATGCAAAAGCTGGTGTCCTTCTCCGGTCCCTTCCCGAGTCGATGAATAACATCGTCGACAACCTCCAAACCAAGGAGGACCTTACCTTCAACCATGTCTATAACAGGTTGTTGGACCTTAAAACTTCGGTTAACCCTGCAGAAGACAAGGCGTATAAAACCGCCACTGTCAAAGGAAAAGGGAAGGAACAACCCCAACAAAGGGGAAACAGCACATCAGTCACAGCCAAGGAATGCTCATACTGCAAAAAGCATTACCCCTCTGCATGCAATGAAGGGCATAGATAGAAATAGTGTCAGAAACTCAGGATCGATAACCAAAAGAAGAAGGAAAGGATGGCGATACACACTGAAAAGATCGGCAAGGAAGAGACATCCAAACTGGTCAGTACATCCTCAACCCTTACCACTACGCGAAAGACCCCTCACCCACACAATTGGGTAATCGATACAGACGCAAGCTCAGATATGACAAGCAACCTAGACCTTGTTATAAACTTTGAACCAGAAAAAGGAAACGTCAAGTTAGGCGATGACTCTGTAATAGAGTCATGTGGTGGTGGAACAGTTAAGCCCATGGCCAAAACGTCTAATGGCCATGTGTCTCCTGTTTTTCTTCGACGTGTTCTCTGGGTTCCTAAGTTGGGTCAATGCAAATTGTTATCGTGGCGCGCTATCGTTTCTTTGGGAAAAGGGTTTTCTTTACGCTGTTCAGGGAAGGACATGTATGTTATAAGAGAGAATAAAGAGGTTTTATGAGGCAAGCTTGATGGACAAGTTTATGTCTTTCAGGAAAGAAAGGAACAGGCATAGAATATGACCTATCAGGAGTGGCATGAAGCCTTGGGTTATCCCTCAGCAGCCAACCTTGGCTTCGACAAATACTCAGACACATCCCATATTCCTAAGGTTCCTACAGGTTGGCAATGCGAACCTGACATTACCTCAAAGTCGTCCAAACGAAAACCAGAACCAACACAGCATCTTTGCCAAAGCCCCTTCGAGTTAATTCACTCCGACTTAAGCGGATAATTCTCGACACCATCCTTTGGTAATTCTTGGTACTATATCACCTTCATTCATGACTGCACAGATACACCTGGATTTACCTCATCAAGGTAAAATCCGATACGATAAAGAACTTCAAACAGTTCATCCAGGAGTGACAAACCCAAGATAACGCGATAATGAAACGATTCATAACTGATAACGGTGGTGAATACGTGAACCATGAAATGCTAAACCTGTTTCAGGCGCATGGAATACTTCTTAACCAAACTCCACCCTACTCACATGCATCAAATGGCGTTGCTGAACGGTATAATAGGACCATAATAACCGCCACTAGGTCTATGTTAAAAGGTTGAACTCTACGACTTTGGGCAGAAGCAATCGCAACCGCCGTATACCTCCGAAACCGTATTCCCAACCGATCCATAGGAGGTTTAACGCCCAATGAATCTCTCTACAAACAAAAACCGTTGATCAACCACCTGCGCCCATACGGGACCAAATGCTTTGTCCACATACTTGAGGAGACTAGAAAACCAGGAACGAAGCTACAGCCCTGGGCGATCGAAGGCTATCTTGTTGGATACACATCCTCTGCCAAGATATACCAGATATACATCCCCTCGTAACATAAGATATCCGAAACACGACAGGTACACTGGACCACTAAAACGATTGAATAATCGGAAGTGCCAAGTACAACACCTGCTCTGGAATCTCAATTTGCGACCGTCCATGCTCCCTCCTTTCCAATAGACCTGCAATCGTATAGTAAGACTTTGGAATTGGACCCTAGTACGACACCTACCAACCGCAAAACAGCGATCGAAACCCACCCCCCTCCACCACCTCCACACCCAGAGAACTACGACTGACCTAACATACCGTCACCTACACCGGAACCTGCTCCCTTGGAAAAACAACCTCAAGAACATGAGGCCCTAAGAGACGAGCAACCGGAAACACGCACAAGGTCAGGACGAATCCCACGCCCACAGGTACGCTTTGGCAGAAATGCTACTGAACTACCCGATGAGGATCCCACTACATATCACCAAGCCATTAACAGTACGCTTAAGGAATAGTGGACATCGCCGATGGATGACGAGATTAAAGCACTAAAAAGGAATGGAACCTTCGATGTTGTTGGGAGACCGATGAGAAGAAAGATAAGTGATTGTAAGTGGGTTTAAAGATTAAACATAATGCAGATAGGACTTTCGAAAGGTTTTGCGCAAGAGCCGTTGCCCAAGGGTTTTCACAAATTCCCGGATTTGACTTCGAAGAAACATTAGCGCCCGTGATCCGTTATGAATCTCTCCGCTTCCACCTCGCGATATGCACCAAAAACAATTGGCGACCGCAACAGTGCAAGGTTAAGTCTGCTTTCCTCTATGGCGAACTCCAAGAAGAAGTTTACCTACAACCATTACCTGGGTACCGTGACGGAGAAAAAGTATGGAAACTTAACCGATGTCTTTATGGACTTAAGCAATCTGCGAATGAATGGTATGCTCTCTTCGCAAAATTCTTAACCTCCAAAGGATTTACGACATCAGCCCTAGACCCATGCATGTGGGTCCATGGTAAACACGATAACTACGTATCGGTTTACGTCGACGACATTGCCATACACGCAGCCGTCTCCCCCCACGCAACATATTCTATAAAAGACCTGAAAAGGCATTTGAGATCACGGACCTAGGGGAAGCTAACTTCCTACTTGGCTTGCACAAAACGTATATACCAGACAGCATACATCTTAGCCAGCAAAAATACATCAAGTCAGTCCTCCAACGATATGGCATGGAAAACTCACATTCCGTGTCTACCCCTTTACTAAAAGGCATTCAACTTATGAAAGGGACCGAACACATACGGATACCAGACCCCTCCATTTACCAATCGGTTATAGGATCACTTATGTACCTCACCACAGGCACAAGACCCGACCTCTCGTACACGATTTCATTTCTTTCTCAATTTTCTTCTTGCCTCTCTGAAGCACACTTAAAGGCCACTGAACACGTCCTTCGTTACCATGCTGGAACGGAAAATATAGGATTGTTCTACCTGTACCCAACCAACGCAACTCCCGCTATTGATGTCTATGCTGATGCAGACTTTGCCGCTTGCCTAGATACCCGCCGCTCCTTCTCAGGATACATTGTTATCTTAAATGGTTCTTGTATCTCCGGGCGATCCAAGAAACAGGCATCCGTCGCTACATATACTACCGAAGCGGAATACGTTGCTATGTCACTGGTTACGCGACAAATGCAATAGTTCAAAAAAGGCCTCAAAGATATTCGACTAAGTTAACCGATCGCTTTGCATGCAGATAATACCGGCGCTAATTTTTTTGCAACAAACCATCAACTCAATGATCGGACCAAACACATCGATGTTCACTTTCACAACATACGAGAAGAACTCGACCGCGGTTTGTTCGCTCTACTAAAAGTTGAGTCGTCAGAAAGCCTTGCCGATATCTGCACCAAAATCTTAGCTATACCGGCACATACACGGTTGATGAGACTTCTAGGTTGTAGATAATGAGGGGAAGTGTTGAAATATCTTATTCGTTTTCATATAAATATTGCCTTTAACATATCGTATATTCTCTTACTTGGTTAGCGTTTCGGTAATACCTATTACACCGCATACATTACTACAGCTAGGACATACTATACGTTTATTTCTGTTATAATTCATTATTACGATAAGGATTCTTATGTATATCTCTTTATCTGGTATTCTGGTTATTTCGCTTGCTTATCATATATTTTAATGGTTTTTGTTCCGTCCTTTATGTCTTATCATCTACAACGAAACCCCTCACACCACTTTAGATTTATATAAATTTTAGGGATTTTCTTGGCAGGTTTTCAGGGTCAAATACGTTTGCACTTATGTTTTTCCGACTGACGTTACGGTAAAACACGTTCGTACTTATATTTTTCCCTTTTATATTCTTTTTGATAACTGGAGGGCGCACTCTTGAATATACAGGGGCTACCGCCCACTTTTCTCACTTAAAAGAATAAGGAACAGACTATCTACCAATCCACCTTCATAAATCTACCTCTCCTCATCAAGGCGTGCCTGCAATACTCGCTTAGTATTGCGTTAGTATATTACGATACATATAAGATCGTGCCCATACACATTTGAACACTTGTGAGCCATCTGATCCCATTCATGTTTAAGACTATTGACTACTGCCTCTCTTGCTTGTTGACCTGTCCCTTGGAAGATATATTCCATCATAGCATCCTTCAGGTAGTTCCAACATGGTTCAATCTCATTCAAGGCCTTTGAGTTTGCAGGCCATTTGGGAATTCTGCGAATGCCCCGAGCCATTGCTTCCTCCATATCCATCCTTGCACCCATAGTGTGATTCCCAGCATTATCCTCTACTAGCCAACATTTTCTCCCAGTTTGAGCTTGGATCATTGCTATCAATGGATAGAGATATTCATTAAGGATTTCCTTGTGGTATAAAAATCAATCCAAACCTCCACACTAACTGCGACCAGGAATTTCCTCTGTAAATTCCCATTCTGGGTGTCGTGGCATGCGGCGGGGTTCGTCTAGTCCTCGGTTGTGATTATACTGACCTATTGTATAACTTGCGGCTTGCAAATAGTCATATTCTGGTGTTCCAGGTATTGTAGCATTCTTCTTGCTACTTTCGTATACACTCTTTCTTTTCCATTTTTTCTCCCTGCAGGAGATTATTATTTTCACTTCTCTCCTATGCTGTCTCTTTGATCTATACCCATAATGGACCCTTAAACCCAAGATCAATGCTACCAGAAACTATGATACTCAGGCCAGACCTTTTCTTATCAGTAGTGGCTAAAGCATAAGGATCTTGCCCCTTTTGTTGTGTAATATTAGGAAGCCTCCATGGAGCTCTAACCTCAAAGATCATCTCATCACTAAAGATAAGGGACTCAGTTGGCTGAACAAGTCGTTAATCAACCAATTGCAAATGATCTAGCTTAGCTTCTGGAGTGAGTGGAGGCTTGGCACGACGCTTATAACCAAAGAGGTTATGATATTTGTTTGTCATACGGTAAGTAGTAGTCGGAGATATATTCATACCTGCCTCACGGGCAATTTCAGGAAAGGTCTTAAGCCGGAGATCAATATCTTGGATGGCAAGTTCCCACTTTCGATTAGACTCTCCTGAACCTTTCAGGAACCGCTGGTGGATGTCGCACCTTATCCCTGAATACTAATATTGCTAGCATAATCGTGAATATCATGACTTGGTCATGAGCGTCCCCATTCACATATAAGTGTGTACTCTGGTGATGGATAAAATTGAAATAATAGATTCTCTGAACTTACCTCAATTCCATTAAAGATTTGGCGTATAGTTTCTTTGTTTACTTCCAGGCATACTGATACTTTAGCAAAAGTCATTTTAGCACAGATATAGAGGGCAACAATAGCAGCTTTTGTCGACTACGAAAGGCTCTTTCCTTGAGGCATTTTGAATAGTAATTGTTGAATTCAAGCTTGCTTAAAATACTTATAAAATCTTGATATACCAGATTGGAGAAATACACAAGTCATGCACTATATATACACTATACCTATTTGGAAAAAATATCCCGTTAAATCAGACTAGGACAAATAGGGAAGGCAAATCTTGGCAGAGAAACACGAGTAGAGTTCGTGATATGTAGAGTATCCCAGCCCTTATTTGCTGCTCTATGCAGGCCTTGAATTAAGGGATTCATTTTTCAGGGTTATTGAATGTAGGCATCTTGCATAAATGTCTGGGTCCTTGATAATGATCTGGTAGTTAAAGCACTGCAATGGTGGTCGGGTTTTAGGTATTTCTGTTACGAAAACCAGAGGCAACATCTTGTGGAAATCTAGTATATCTTCTTGCCATTTTGCCATCGTGGAGCGTGGCTGGGTGCTGTTCCCATTGCAATTTACTCTGACTTATTAGTTAGGTAACTAGACGGTATTTTTTTGGCACTCTATAACTGCTCCAAAGTTTATAAGATTAACCATGCTGAGTAGAATGCTATAGTTTGATACAGGAGTGACTCTCATGTGTACCCTGGGTATCTTCATGCTTCCAATTTGGATATCTGTGATGCAGGTGTGATTGTTGCTTGATCTGGATCCTTTGACACCTATTTTAAGCATTGTAGGCATTTTCTTATTGGTATAATAGATATTGTTTATTACAACAAAGCGATTCCTCATTATGGTACTGCCAATAGTTCCAGTATCTGCAAGGACCCTGGCAGGTTTCTAGTAGACTAGGATTGAAAATTCTACTACTTGGAATGGCGTGGCCCCTTCCTTAGTAGAGCCAACAGTAGTTTTGTAAGTTATGATTGTATTCCATCCATCCAACTCTTTTGTGTCATCGCTCTCTGCCTCATAATGGTCTTCATTGCTCTCAGGAGTGTCCTAGGTGACTGTAACATAATTGAACTTGATTTCCTTCTTTGGACAATCAGTTGCCATATGACCGGCTTCTCAACAGTGGTAACAAGCTGCTTCTCTCTTCTGTCGATCTATCACCTTCTTGCTTAGCTTTTTATGCTTGAGTGAAGTTGATTTTCTCGCAGTAGCTTTGGCTTTACCTCCTGGCTTGTTGCTGGTTTGTTATGGAGAGTTATTAGCTTTGTTTAGCTTATTTCCAAAGGTGCTGGAGGAGCTGCCACTACTCCCATAGGCTGCTGTGTTAAACATTGTTGAATCCTATCTCTCTGCCAGTTGAACAACATGATTCCAGCTATCGGTATCTCTTATCTGTGGTTCCACATATCTTCTGATCCTGGGATTAATGATATCCAATAACCATTGCCTTTGTGCATAGTCTAATATAAAGTCTCTAGGCAGGGTTCCTCCTAGGTCTTCTAGTTATCCAGCAATCTTGAAAATTGTCACAGGCTTGCCTCCTGAGAACTATTGTATCTTCTACCACATGAGGTAGAGGTTATTCAAAATGGTTGATGATTCAAGGCGCTGCTTACATCCTACATCTCCTCTCCACACCTGGCGATTGAAGTCTAAACACTACGCGAAATTATCACCACTTTCGTTTCGACTTAACTCCACCCTTTGGCCTTGATAGGGGGTGGAGATTTGTCTTTATGATTCCCTCCACTCTGTGCTCTTTAGGGTATACCCCTTTGTGCTCCTTCTCTCTTCTTCTAGCATCTTTGTTAATGGTTCCTGTCCTTTCCCCGCTTTTGTTTTGCCTCGCTTAGCTTTTTTACTCTACCTCGCTTAACATTTGCACAGTCTGGAAATCCCACTAGCTTCCTTATATGGCTGGGAGACAGGGTTGCAGTATAGGGAAACTTTCTATAGGCCTACAGTTGCTCTGGCAGTCTGATGGTCGATTCCCCCACTCTCACTTTGATGAGAACTGCCTAGGTGGCCACGCACACGATTTTGTAGGCCCATAGGTCTATCCCTTCTCCACCCTATCCTCACCTCACCTTCTGAAGGTTGATCGGCTGGCACCCTACTGCTCCACCCTTCTGCTGGCACCATACTGCCATGATTTCCAGAAGATCCGGTGATATACATTGTATACCACAAACTCCCTCCTCCTCTATTGGGTTATCGACCTCCTTCGTCTTGATTCCTTTCACCTCCTTGTGCCTTGAGATTTAATTGCCCCCGCCCACTGCCATACCCCTGTGGATTAGCGGGATATGAGATCCTGTGCCGTTGGCCACATTGATGGTTCAGGTTGGTTTCTCGCTTAGGTCTTTTGCTTCATTTTGGGGTATTGCTTCTTGTTTACTGTAGGACTATGTTTATTTCCTATGTTACTCGTCTGTGGAGGTGCAAGGTATACTGTTGTTTTGAAGATTTCAGGCCTCTTTCTTCCTAGTAGTTTTTTTTACCCTACTGCCTAACTTTGTTTCAGTAAGAGAGTTTTTTTAGCGGCTGGCGGATGGGATTGACTGTAGTTGGAGGTCTCTTTCTACTATGGCTTGCCCTTGATATAGTTTCTGTACCTTAAACTGGAATTCTATAAGATAATCAAAAAAAAAAAAAAAGTCCAAGAGTTGCTTAAATCGATTCTTGAAGTTCAGGAGGGAGGGTTGGTTGTCTTCAAACTCATCCATGATGTTGAGGTAGGCACTATGTGCTCGCATTTTTCTATAGGTGCTATAGCAGTCCAGTACCTCCTCTGTGTCACCAAGTACATCATACTTGGACAAGTACTTCTTAACCTACCTAAACCACCACATGAGTTGGTCCAGTTGTAGATCAACCCTTCTCCACTCAACTTTAATGGTTGTAGAATCTTCATCATTGGGTTTCCAGGTTGTTCTGGGGTAATAGCCATTGACCTAGATAGTGGCCGAGGTGCTAGAGGGTATCTGGGAGTTTGAGGTTCTTTCACTTTCCCCTGAGGTACAGATTGTAGTATAGAGGGTTCAGTGGAGTCTTGAAATCTGCCAGGTGGTATCTCGCTTCTGCTGGGTACTGCAGAGTGTTGAAGGATTCCAAAGACTATCTCCAAGATGCTTCCGGTTCTTGATCTCAATTCCTCAGCTGTCTTGGTTCTCTGGCTTTCTCTTTTGACTATTTGCTCAACAGTAAGGTCTGCTTCTGAGTCTGAATTAAGGTCTCCTAGTTGGAGGAAACTTTGTCTAGGTATAGGTTTATTGTCACCTTCTCATTCTGGGTCTGTATTGGTGTTGTTCTGATATCTGCTGCGAGGTTTGACTTCTTTTGTCCGTAATGATAAATGTAACACCTGAGCTGCGAGTCTCTCCCAGACACTCATCCTTCTAACTAGTTATCAAGAAAAACAATGTGTGATCAATTTTACCCACTGTTCTCTATCCTGAGAACCAAATATCACCTGCTGAGGCAAAAGAAATGTAACAGGTGCTAGCCTGTGTTAACGGGTATACAAAGGAGCCTAAGTGGTAGCCTGCAATTGATTTGGTGTCTAAGGGAGACCTGATTTGTGGCAAGACAACGGGAGTACAAGAGGGTAGTTTATAGAGTGAAGGGTAACATTGAGATTGCCGTTCAACCAATTCTTTTCACTGTTTAGGCATCTGTCTGAAGTCTGATAACTCCTGCTAGCCAGGTGACAACTCTTAAATCCAGGAAATCTTTCTTACCTCCGCTGAGGCTTAGAAAACCTGCAGCCACTATCAATACCGGTGAGTATACTGCTACTGGAATCCTGTGGCCCTGCCAGACTCTTGGAAAGCCTGTGGCTTTCCTATAAAACTGCCTCTATCCTACCACTTGTTTACAAGACCTGTTCCTTCCCTTGGAACTCCAGGGGCCCAATCCTGCCGATCCTCTAAAGCATACAATAATCAAGGCGCGGTATCTAGCGATTCCGGTAGAGAAATCTAATACACAAGAATTCAACTCAAATATATGTAGTCTAACATAGGAAGGGCTAACGTGTGTGGTAATAGAGGTACTGGAACATGTACACATGTTACACTAAATCGCTCAACTCTCATGGTGGAACATCCAAGCTCTATTGGTTTCAATTGACAGTAACTTGGCTAGTTTTTAACGGAATACCTTGGTTCTACTGAGGCTACGTATCCAAGGAGGCTCCCTTACCTAGCCTCGGAAAAGCTTCCCGTAGGAAAGATGGGGACAAGGCATACGGTGTTACAAAAGGTACTTCAATAACACATTTCTGAGGCTGCAACTAACTGCCAAAGATACCAGTGTTAACTCGCTAAGCACATTCAGAGGACAGATGGGTATAATTGAGCTTTGGAGGTTTAGACCTAAGCTTCTAAATTCTCAAAGTCTTCTTAGGAGATCTTGGTATCCTTAAAATAAGGCATATTGAGCAGAACATTTTTTTATGAATCTCAGCATAAATTTGTAAATGCAATAAATATTTAAATATTTTTAAGCTATATTTCTGGTTTCCATATCTTGATTCATTCGACTTTATACTTGCTTATAGTAACCCCTGTAACAGTTGCTATATACCACACATATTTCTTAGATTTAACATAGTTGTTGCTTTTCGCCAGTGAACATGCCATCTATTTGTCTGAGAGTCGTTCCAATACTTTCTTGTGTAAGATTCCAGGCTGATTTTCCATCCTGGCGAATATGAGTATATCATTGATAGATACTACTACTTACTCATCAAGAAAGTTAGTTCTGTATTAAATCCATGATTGACTGTAATGTTCCCAGTGCATTAACTAGTCTAAAAGGGATGACATAGTATTCATAGGCTATATCTTGAGTATAAAGTGGTTTTTGATTCCTTAATATAACGACCCCTGAACTACTTGGTATAGCTTAGTGAACCCCAGCCCAGCTAATGGTACTGCAAGGACATCATACGGAACGGTATATTTCACCTACCAAGTAACATGTCAACTACTGTTACTTAATTTGAAGAATTGTACATAAGCACCAGAGTTGGGTAGTGTAACCCAGTCAGCTAGTGTAACCGGCTGCCACTGTTAGACAGGCTAACAACTTGGAGAGGGTAACTACAGCCTTGGCAGAAAATAATGTTAGGTAGTATAAGGGCTCAATAGCTTTGTATATCTGTGAAATTACCTGAATTGTAGTCACAGTAACAAGTATAAATAACAGGGATATTGCACAATTTGTTTTATGGACATAAATATGCATTACATGGACTTACAAAGTGAGTTGAATTATGATTTGGTTGAGTTACCCAACCTTAGTCTCACTTTATGCAAGGTGCAATCTATTGTTAACTTGCTCCAACATTACATGAAATGCGAAACGCTATTATATACATATGAAGGTGACATAGTACATTTTGGCAATCTAACATCATCCTCTGGCCCATGCAGTTACAATTTGAGTCACTGTAGTAAAGTACAAGAGTTGATAAAAACTATCAAAATCGTTAGGATTAAGGAGCTCATCTATTCTGGGATACTTCACTACTGTTCATCTGACAGGATGCTCTCTGCAGGCTATATATATATCCATGCTACGGTCTACCTAGGTATGTTATTATTATTGATACCAGTCGGGGCTGAATGAGTACTCTGGGTGTCATATATCCCTATGGGAGGCAATAGAGTACTTTTCAATAGCAAGCTTGGAGTCGGCGGTATGCAGAAGTATATCCTGATAAAATTCTACTAGTTAAGCAGGATAGCCCATTTGCTTTACCATTATTTAGGGATAATATAAAACCCAAAAGGTGTTTACTCATATCAAAGTTAAGGTAGTCTCCAAACAGTTTGTTATAGGTAATACCTATTAAGCTAGCTCAGGAGAGAGAGTTACCAAGGGAGCTATGCAGTAAGAAGAATATCTACTAATAGGCAGAGTAGACCAAGGTGCCTGCAGTGCTTGCATATATGGAAATCCCCGAAGAGTATTTTGTCTGATAACTAGATATGAGCCCAAGTTGGATTGTCAATTGTCCACTGAGAAGCTAGCGCTTGGAAAGGTTTTTCTCCCCGCTATGAATTATAAACATACCTTGCAGAAAGCCTAGCTGATTGAACAGTGATTTCTAACCCGTGTGATCTACAAACCCAGAAGTTAATTCCTGAAGGGTTATGAGTTCAATGAATCCTGCTTCAGGAAGGATGCTCTTTAAGCTTCTTAGTAGGTATTAATCTAATTTGCTTTGCAATTCACATAAGTCAACACGAACGCCACTACAGTCCGATAACAAACAATCCTCACTAGAAGTACTGAATTGCATCAAGCTCTGGGTTCCTGATATTAGGTTTTAATAGATCCTGCATTTATTATATCTCTACCTACTGTCAATATTACTTAAAGTCATTTGGTGCAGTTGCAACCTTAGAATCTATCTCTCTAAAGGGTGGCCGGGTTATAGTATATCATAAAGCTCTTCCCTTAACCCACTGTTGAGAATTGCTGCTCCTTGTTATGACATTCATAGCATTTAGAAGTACTACTATTATTTTCTAGAACCAGTATCTGAGAGTAGAAACTACTAAGTCTGAAAAATCTCTTATGTACAGACAATAAAGTACCGTGACCACTTCAAGGCCTCTATTAGACTACCATGTTATCACAGACCTTTGATGTTTGAGGTGGGTATAGGTTCGCCAAGTGGATTGAAGATGCATCCAGTGAGGTGCTAGAGAGAATGTATGATGATGGTGGTCCCCCATCCTTGGGTACTCATGACATCCATGATGGAAAATACCTCTGTAGTAGTACCTGAGTGGTGCCTGAAGGGGTAACTTTTGAACTATTTACCTACAAAGTCTTTAAGCAATAGATTCAACATAATGTACTCCCAAGGTTCACAGAAGCACAATCCTAATGCGAATACTTTGACATTGATAAACAAGTTCATTTTCAAGGGAACATAGTCAACATGGCTTCAGACTGGGTAAGTAAGGTATAGAAAGCCTATTGCCAGCAAGTCATGAGAGCAGAAGCTTTGAAGAGCCGTTTAGAGGTTCTGGAGTCGCCTGTAAAGGGAGGAGTCAGTGTTGACTCTGAACATGATGCAATCAGGGATCCAGGTTTGTATCTTCCCCTAGTCAGTAGTGGAACTATTATCTTGAAACAGGATCTTGAAAAAAATAGCAGATATAGACTGGCTACAACAATTGATGACGGCCTTAAGGAAAGGTGTAGGTCATGGAAGAACATCTAGTTCATTGTAGGCCTCTCTGATTGATTTAGCTATGGAAACCCGGTTGGCCAGCTGCTCTGATAGCCCTTCTGCTACAGGTTGGAGATCCTCAAGGTTGATTAGAGGATCAAAGGAGCAGCGTCATGCAAAACATAAAACATCTACACTGGCTACTACCCTTCTGGGGGTGCCAACAGCACGATCACTTATTTTATAAAATGAACGACTTTATGTACTAAAACAGGCAACCTGTTTGGCGCCACACCAGAAAATCCAGTATCGCATATCCCCCTGACTGTACCTTTGGCCACGGTACAGTCTGCTTGTGGGTTGAGAGAAAATAGTTTCCTGCTAGAGGGGGCCAGCCACTCAAAGCTTCTTGTTCCACTCCTTAACAGATTGAGGGTGGACCTGTAGGGCATATTTTACACTATGAGCCCATATGCTCAAATAGCCCTGGTGTAGCATTACAACATTTTCCTCCAGGGCCAAAGTTGCTAAAGACCAAAGGTCATTTCTGTGGTTGAGAAAACCATACCAATATGGGAGCATGTTCAAAGTTTCAACAATACGTCCTGATGGGCATGGATAAGGTTGTCGAAGCAAGTGAAACCCTATGCCCTACAGTGTTAGGTACTACAGTTCTGCACTAAGTTGCTAGTGAACTTAGTTCAGAGGACTGTTTTAGCGCATATTGTGAATCCTTAGGGCTCGGAGGAGGCAACACATCCCTAGGAGATGGTAATAAACCACCATTAAGGGGTAACATAAGTGAATAAGGAGATACATGTGATTTCAAATGGTCTAGCTATAGTGATTATTACACTTCCTCCCTTCATGATTCAAGTAGTTTATTTGGTTGACTTAAATTGTAGTGGGGTGATGTTATGAAGAGACAGTTTGATGAGCGGTGCCAAGCCTTGCCAGAGTATCTTGAGTAGTCCATTAAGAAATCCGATAATTGGCTTAAGATGCCAGAAAGGTGTGGGATTAAGGGGTTCAATTGAGAACCTCGGGACATGTAGAAAGTCAATCAAGCAGCCATGATCAGGTTAGAATACTATCGACACTGCGAGTTGTCAGATCTGGCAAGAATCATCCTTATCAACACGCTTCTAAAGGGTGCAGCAAAGAATTGGTACAATCACATATATGTACACAAGACCCATGATGCCACTCAATCGGCCAAAGTCACTACTTAGCCATAGAAATAATTACATAATTGGTCTAGTTTCCAAAACTCCTTGAATGCACTTACCGCTGTGTAACAGAACCCTATTATATATCTTCTATTACTTATTACTTGATGTTGGTTATTGCTTATTTGGGTTTATACCAGATAAGGGCAATTGTATAGTTGTCCCTTCCTACTTGGTTAAGGTTTTCTAACTGGCTATGGATTCCTTGTGTAGCTTATCATTACCACCTCCATAAATCTACCCATTTGGGTATCGCTATCCTCATGTTATACCAGCTGGATTTGAATAGTATTAGTGATTGCTTATTACTTCTCATTTGGATTTGATTACTTGTTTAGTTAGCTCCCTTCTGTTACTTATAACCCTTCATTTTCAGAATATGGTTATCTCGTTATACTGCCTCTATTAGCATATTTGTTGGAAAGGGTGTTTGCACTTTGAATAAGTTTTCCATGCTAGGATCATTGGTATTGCAAGAGCCTGCTATCCCTAAAGGATTCAGATTCACAAGCCTTACAGGACTATCATCATTTATAACTACTAGTAAAACGCTAACTCTAATAGTTCTATACCTTTTACCTTATTTATTGAAAACCTAACGAGCAACACCTCTCCCCCTATCCTAATAGTATCTCCCATGTCACCTAGGGAGTCTGGAGATACTAGGGATTAGGTTACATTTTTTGACCAAGACTCAAGAATACATATAATCTTCGGCAGAGGAATAATCACCCTTAACATACCTTGACCTTGCAGTACTAGTAACCTCCCTGTTTCCAAGGAGTCCTTGAGTGGACTCCTGGCCAGAACAGCGCATACTATCTAGCAACCATTTTATTTTCAAGATGATACCAGATGGCTCAGCACAAGTGGCTCGGTAGCATCCTCTTTAGAACTCCAAAGTCAATCGCCATTACCACTTCCAACTCAACCATCTAAGGATTCAGAACCATCTTCAGTCAATAGCAGCAGCAGCGAAGAAGAGGACTAACACCTAGCTCTAGCTCTACACCCAGCCCAAGACCAATACCAGGCACAAGTCCAATAACAAGTCAAAGAACCGCTCCACCAAGAAGTCCAATTCTGGAAGAACCAAGCTCAGAATCACAATCAGATTCTGATCCCGAGGACGATCTAGGACCAGCACCCCCAGCTTTGCCACCTAGACCACCAAGTCTACCCAAAGAACCGAGAGAACCAAGTACACTACCTGATGATATTTCTAGTCCACTATGACCACTTAGTCCACCAAGGCCAGCAAGCAATCCTAGCTCTGTACCAATCGCCATGTCAGTCCCCAGAGCGAGAAATAACCTACCGAATAGCCTGTACCTTTCACCTTCACCTAAGATGGATCAGATTGAGACCCATTGCGAAACAATTCATAGCAGATTACAGTACGTTGATACATTGCCAGCTTTAACATAACTGACGATGCCGCAGAAGGCCTTCAAGTATATAGAGACTGTTTCAAGGAGTTAGAACTTGATAAATTCACCCTATTTGAAGCATCCCAAGCAGACCAGACACTAGTGGGACTCAAACAGAAATTCAAGACTTACTTCCTTCCTTCCACAACTACAGATTCTATCTATGAAGAGTAGCTACAAGTCAAACGAACTACCGGCTGACAACCAGCTCCGATTACGGAAACTATAATCAGACTTAAAACTTGTAGAGACTGTCTCTCTCCAGGAACAATTTCGAACTATTCAGCGAAGGAGAGATTCCTTGATGCCATAGATATCTAGCTCAAGTAGGAAGTAAAGCCAGATATCACTTCTGAAACCTCCTTTGACGAGCTAGTGGATCTAGCAGAAAAGGCAGATGCAATTTCCCACTGTACAGGAATTTATATCAATCAAAATCGTCATGGAAATGCAACCTCTTATACAGTGTCCCAACAAGCACCAAGGTACCCCCAGAATAGTACCCAGCGAAACCAAACAAGGTTCTCCTACAATATCCCTCATCATCCCTGATTATCCCAGGCCGAGAAGGCTCAGTGCAGAAGTGATAATGATTGTTACTATTGTGGAAAACAAGGACACTACTCAGATAACTGCATTGAGAAGGAAAAGCATAGGAGTACTGAGGAGCCAGGAATTGGAGGCCCTGGCCGATCCAGGAGACCCTAGAATGTCAAAAGAACATACCACAACCAATATGATGATCCCCATGTGAAGGAATCAGTCACAGTTACCACCAACATAAAGGGCCTAATTGAACTCAAAATCAAGGCATAGAAGCATACATCACTGTCATGGCCATAAAGCCTAGGCCGTATTCGATACAGGGACTACTGGAGACAACCTGACATCTGAAAAGTTTGTCTCTGTCTACAGGTCTCTACCAGAGACCTCGAGACTCCTTTCAACCTGAAGATGGCAGTTAAAGGATCTTACCCAATAAACAACTATGTGGCAAAGCCTGTTATACTGATTGACAAGGAATGTGGCAATATATCAGAAGCACTATTCCATTGCCTGGACAACCATGATATCAAGTTGGAATGCCTTCCTGTACTAACCACTATTCTATAATACATTGCGGATAATGTATTTTCACCTCCCCTGACCAATGAATCAACTTGACCTATAACCGAGCAACCCATGCATGATTTTCCGCCATGAATGATGCAGATGCTGCTGACTTCATTCCATAGTTTCCTACTATATACCCTAGCAAGAAAACATTAGAATCTCCACCCCTGCAAGATGTCAAGCACTACATTCAGCTAAAAGACACTATATCTGACCAAAATCCGATATTATTCACATTCCCTGACAAGATCATACAAGCATACAGATCACTAATAGAAAAACACGGAAAGCAAACAAAATCATTAATCCAAGCGAGGCACACAACCCTGTTAACATTTTCCCAAAGTTGAAACCCAGTAGTGAAATCAGACAGCTTGCAGACCTTGTACCCAGGAATGATATTACTCTTAAGGATTATGGAGCAATTCCCAACCTAGCGATGATACTCAAAACTGTTGGTAGAGCAAAGTTTACTTCCACCATAGACCTTGCAAATTGGTATGTCCAAATTCAGTTCTCCCCAGTCATGAGAAAAACAACACTATCAAGAAACCCTTTGGATTATTTGTATGCAGAGTAATGCTATAAGGAGATGCCAATGCCTCTACTATAGGTATGAGAGTTATAGAGTTTGTCATAGATAGATTTGTTAGAAAATTCGTTTAATCATACAAGGATGACATTACAATCAACTCTGAAACAGTTGAGGACCATATTTCACTCCTTAGATCAGTGTGGGGAAGACTGAAGCAGCACCATATCGAGCATACCTAACAAAGTGCAAATTCTTTTCAATAAAGATCTCTTTCCTAAGACATGTTATAGATGAGAAAGGAATTCATGAAAACCAGGAGAGAATTCAATCTATCTAAGACATGCACACTTCAAAATCTAAAAAATATGATCTGAGCTTTATCGGAGTTTTGAAATATCATGCACATATACTTCTAAACCTTGCCTCCACTACTGCCCTCCTCTGAGAGACAATTCCTCAAGATGTGTTTAAATTGTGACCCTTATATGCGAAAGCTTTTAAACAGGTTAAGGGCCTGGCCAAGCATTGGAATTCCACTCTGTACCATCTCATATGACATATCAGCTGATCCAATATACCTCATTACTGATGCCTGTAAGGTTGGATCAGAACCATGGGTTGGCCAAGAACCCTCCACTGAGAAAGCATACCCTGCCATAATCCATAGGAAAAAGTTTGCTACAAGTCAGTTGCACTACCCCGTCTATGAATTGAAACTCTTGGCAAATCTTGATGTCATTCAGACATTCGATCTGATTCAAGATGGCACGAAGTTCACTGTTGTGTCTGACAAGAAGGTACCCTCCGTTTTCCTGAAGCAACCTGACCTACCTTACTGTCAAATAAGATGGTGCATGTTCTTGCAATCTTATGATTTCGATATCATACACAGACCTAGCAAAGACAATGTCCCTACAGATGCACTATCATGGATCCATGAAGACACGACAGCTTCCCAAAACCACATACTCGAAGCCCCTACAGAGAAGAAACCTATAAAGAACCCCTTTACTACTATGAACAGTGTATCAAGACACTACTACCGCATCGCACATGCCCAACACCTCTCTTCAGCCCTCACTCTACAAGTACCCGCTCACATCCTTACTCCTCAATACAACTCCATATCGAATTCACATTATGGTTCCAGCGCAGCCTCCTCCATCTTCCTCGAAGTGAGTAACCTCCCTGATACTCTTGAACAAGATATGGACAAAGTAGCAGATAACCTCGAGTTTGCAACCAATGCCATTCAAGGTTGTGAAATCATGGAGACCTTCTCCTATCACAGTAACCCTCAAGAAGCATCTCAAGTAACAGTACTTATTACGTGAGCTGAAGTACAACTGTCTGGTCCTACGGGAAGAATTAACAATACACGAGATGACATGGACCAACTACTATATCCAGATGTTATCACAAACTCCTTTAAACAAATCTATCATTCTATATCCCAATTGTAATTCCTTGTAGTCAACACCTTGGGAAATATCTCCCCTGGCATCACTCCTATTGAATCTGACCCACAGCCTACACCAGCCTCTCCTTGACCCCCAGTCAATGAAGTGCATACTTTTCTTCAATCTATTAAAGACTGCGCCATGCACTGGACTGCCTGTGTCTGGGGCAAATACCAAACCCACATAAATGGCAAGAATACAGGATAGTGTCCCTCAGGCTCTCGTAATATTCCTGAACCCTTGCTTCTCTACTCTTCCTCTAACTTTATTTCCCCTCATCATCCTAAGCACAGAAGAGAGGGCAGATAGGCTGTTCCTCCCCCCCCTTTACGATAATGATTGCAACACAGTCTTTTATACAGTTATTGATAAGGGAAAAGAAACAGTAATACCAGATATAGACGAAGGATGGAATCTACGTACCCTGAGGCACCTGTCGATTATGAAGATTACTTCTTTGATCAGTCCTCTCCCCATCCTGACCTACACCGTTTTCAGCTCACCAACAATAGGTATGGAAAGTGGTAGTCTGGCATTCATATTAAATTCCTGAATGACCCTCTGCTTGCGGTAGTCACTAAAGATATTGACCATCCTGACTGGGTGTTAAATAATAGAGTGCTCATCAGAAAGGCCTAAGATGATAGTAGAGACATACCATATATCCTATATGAACCAAGCTATGAAGAATCAAATCTCAGGAGCGAGATTGTATGCATTACCCATGAACAAATAGTACAGATGAGTAAGCAGAAATATACTTCTGGACACTGCAACTAGCTCTCCAAGAGGAACGATTTCAAAGACGATGTCAACAGATGCCACCTATGCCAACTCAATAATCATCCTATAATAATCCCTGAATGATTATTTACCACCCCCCTCCACTTCCGAGTCAGCCATTCTCAGCTCTGGCAATTGACTTTGCAAGACCATTCCTTCCAGATTCTAAACTGAAACTCATCATAGTTGTCTTGGATGGATACAGTGACTTTACCTCCCTCATACCAGTTTCCCAGAATATCACAGGTATAGAGACTGCATACACCCTCATTGAGTGATTCTTATCTGTTCATAGTTTCCCTACCTCACTAGTCTCTGGATGAGAAACAAAGTTTCCCTTACACTTTTTGACACACCTTATTGCTAATTACAATTTTCATCTCAACATGGCTACAGCTTACCATGACCAGACCAATGGACAGACTGAGGGCAGAATTTGAACTGTTAACCAATGCCTTGGCAACTATAAACCCTAAAGGAACCAGCAGGGGTTTCGCCACCTACCTCATGACCAGACTGCAATCAATGCAGCTCCAAGCGATAGCACATAACTCTTCCCCTCGAAATCATCTTGGGCAGAATACCAAACCTCCTTCCTAGCGTCCGAGTGCCTCCCACTTTACTACATCCTGCAGACAATATTACTTCCTAGATCATGAAAAACTAACAACTCGCCAGTAATGCACTCTTGAAGGCCAGAGTATGCCAAACTACCTCCATGTAAAACACCAGAAAGCATACACCGTCAATTATTAAAAATGAAACTGTGGTTATCCTGAAGTCAGCACCCAATGGATGTAAGGTTCAACAAAATGACAAGCTATCTGGACGTTGGTTAGGACATTTCTCCGTGACTGAAAGACCTGACTGATAACTAAAAACCAATACTTCCCCCACTGATGGCAGCTCTCTACCCATGCCTCAATCACACTCATGTTCACATTTACCTAAGACCAAACCCAACAGCCTTTCCAGGAACATCAGAACATATATCCAGAGACCCTATCACATTGATGCAAGTGGCAAAGAGTAATGGGAAATCAAAAAGATTTTCAAATATCAAATCTATTACAGCAAAAGACATTTCTTGATCCATTGCTGAGGCTATGATCAAATTGAATCAACAAGGGATCTCCTCTACAATCTAGAAGGCGCCAGAACCTACATCAGATCCTACTGGTTCGATACCTACCATGAATCTATATCACTCAGACTTCCTTGGTCTCATGACGAGACTTTCTCTGCCTGGACAGTTCAGACACCTGAATATGTCCCCCTTTAACCAAAGCTTGACCCTGACAGTTTTTGGAAACTTCTCCAAGACTCAGACAACTCAAAATTTGATACCAGCACAACACTCTTCACCTTGGATTAATCAGAGATTGAAGTCTAACTGCTAAATGGTATTGACTTCGCTATGATAGTACTTATAAAGGTGTAAGGTCCTGATACCGTGGATGGATATTTGTTGAATGAGTAAGATATATCTTTTCAAATAGAATAGAGTACTCGTAAGGTGAGTTACTAATGAAGCTCCTTATGATATTCCTGATTGTGTTGTTTGGTTTATTTCTTTTAAGGGGAATGTAAGATATTGCGGTTATGTATGTACTATTAATTATTATTTGATGTTAGTTATTACTTATCCGGGTCTATAGCGGAAGAGCTCTACTATTTGGTTGTCCCTTCCTACTCGATTATAACTTCCTACCTGGTTATTCTTTGCTTGTTTTGCTTATTATTACACCCTACTTGCCTCTACCCCTTAGGTTATTGCTATCCTCATGCTATACCTACTGGATTTGAATACTATTAGTGATCGCTTGTTCCTCCTTGTTTGGATTCCATTTCTTGTTTTGTTACCTATATCCTGTTACTTTTAACCCTCTGTTTTCAAAATATAGTTACCTTGTTCTGCTGCCATTGTTAGCATATTCGTTGGATTGGATATTTGCACTTTTGGTAAGTTTTCCTATCAATAATCTTTTGTATTTAAAGAGCCTGCAATGCCTTAAGGATTCGCACTCTCAAGCCTCCCAGCACTATGATCTTCAATACAACAAGTTGAACGGTCACTCTATTGAATCCATACCAATTACCTTGTCCATTGAAGACACATCCATCAATGTTTCTCCGCCTATGCTAATAGTATCTTCAAAGTCTGTTTGGGCTTCTCGCGATACTTCACAGTAGGTTACTCTTCGCTAGTCATGGATTCCATCAAGATATAAACCATATAGGTAAGGATTCTGGTGTCAAGTATATCTCTGAACACCTTATTGATCATAGTCTGGAAGGGAGAAGGTGCATTGAGCTGGCCATTTCGTTATCACTGTATAGTCATATAGGCATAATGACTATTAATAGCAGTCTTCTACTTCTGACCCTTTACTATCTGAATGTGATGGTAGATGTTCTCAAGGTGCCACTGGGTGATAGGCTGCCTTTTCCAAGCCGATGACACAGCTTATCTCATTAAAAGAAAAGCATACTTATTTATACCATTACTCAAATTCTACCAACTATAGTCGATTCAGAACTGTAGCATTTCATTGGGCTTCAGTAACAAGAGGCTCAAAGCTCAGGCTGAGGGATTAGACCGTCGGACTTTACCTCGTTTGTCTATTTCTCTAATATAGTTATAGACTACATCTAACTCTCGCTTAGAGACTGGATATATTGGGCCTGGTGGTGGCTAGACTCGATGCTCAAGTTCGATCCTTTTATCAAACTCATTATGCTGTAGGAGGTCCGTAATATATTCTTAAGAGAAAGTATCTGATTAGTTCTTCTATTCTATTAGAAGGCTGATCCTAATCCTATTGTCATCCTCTCCTATATAAATTGTCATTCTTGAGTATTATACATGACTAATATGCTCGGCCAGGTACTATCCACTAGTGGTGAACGCTATACATTCCCTAGCTATAAGACAATGTGTCTGTCTGTACTCTTAGCGCCACTTCTGCGTACGATTATCTCAATCCATATTGTGATTATGGTCTTTTCACCACAACATTGGGGGATACAGATCAACCTTAGTTTCTAGTATATTTTTAAGTTCAAACTAAATCTAATTCACATTATGACCAATCTTCATTCTCACAGTTTTGATCTAAAGATTCCCAAACTATGGAATCTGATTGCCACTTGCATGAGAGATTAAAGTTGGTTATTTCCAATATAGACGGTGTAGTAGGGCCTTCTTGATACATGTGTTACTCAAGACTGCATAAGTATAGCCACTTTGCTACAGAAGTAGTGCTTTTTCACTACTCCTTTGCTTTCAAAAATTCCTTTTCAAGTTCACTTTCACGTGTATTGACCTAATGTGAGACATGATGGCCCTCTAGCCTTCACTGCTTAACACAACTTACTTCGCTAACAGATAATGTTCTCTTAAGCTACATAATGTATCTTAACTTACAATGAGTATACTTTAGGTGTTTGGTATCACATATACCTGATTTTGAGCATTCATACCTCCACGGCCTGATAAACCTGCCAAGAATTTTCAATAGCTAATCAAGTCCTGCATGATTGATATAAAGAAGTACCAACATTCAAAGAAAGTAAACCATTTCTTTCAGTCTTCCCTATTAAGTGAAATAATCAAGGAAATAAGAAATCAGACTGCAAAGCTAAATGCAAAAGGATGTAGGATCGCAATTCTCTGCTTAGGGCATTGGATCACCCTCTTGCTATTGTATGGATTTGGGACTCCTCTATTCGAATTTCTTTTCGTAGGTACCATTTTTGCTACAGGCCTAATTGCATGAATTACCAATTGGCTTGTCTAGTCTATCTTAACTTAATTCTAATCAGGCTTACCTAGTCACTAACATTAGTGACAACCTCCTATATAAGGGGTAATTCGCGGAGCTCAGTGACCTTTTTCACAACTAATAGGTAAATGTCAATCCACTGATCCAGGCATACTGTGAGCGATAGGTTCCTAGCGTCAGAAGCACTAACCTTGCGCGATGGTTTAACAAATTGTGCCACTCATTCTTGAACTATACTCGGTTTGCAAAATCGACTCTTGGTTTACCACTATGAATATTGTTTTTAAAGAGTCAGTTTGATCATCGGGGGTCTCTTAATATTCCAAAAGTTGAACTCATAGACTGCTTTCTTGGCCTGTGAGGGTTTAGCGGCAATTATTTTCAGCCTGAGATTTCGGTTCCCATAATCAGGTTATATCTTTCTAAGTCACTAAGTGCCCGCTGACGTGAGATCACTTGTCTCATCGACCAGGTTTTTTCGTTACTAAAGATACGTCGAAAGGATAAATGATTTTCTAACTGATTGCGAGTATTGTGAAGAACATTAGGATAATCAAGATATTCTTGTGAGTAGGTAGTCTTTGGCCTCAAGGCATTCCTCAACTTTACAAGAAGACCAATTTGAGCCATCAAGTTTACAATGACTGCATCCGAATGGAACTTATTGGCAAGCTGTATGAGTTCATCGACAAACAGTTATATCTTAGCTGGTTTCATTGCCCTAACATGCCTTGGGCAAAGAGCGTGATCCTGATCTCAGTTTCTGGGTATAACCTACTCCCAAATATCTCAAGAATCCCTAAGAGACTCTGAAAATACTATTAGGATAGGGGTAGAAGCGTCGATGGATCAGTCTTCACTATGCAAAATAATAGGTATGGAACTAATAGAATGACTATGCAACTGGTAGTGTTGAAGATAATAGTCCTGTGAGGCTTGAGATTCTGAATCCTTAAGAGATTGCAGGCTCTTTAAATACAAAAAATTGTTGCTAGAAAAACTTAACAAAAGCACAAACATTCAGTCCAACAAACATGGTGATACAGGCAGCATTACTAGGTAACCATAATCTGAAAACAGAGTGTTAAAAGTGACACTATAGAGCTAACAAAACAAGTAATAGAATCCAGACTAGGAGGAAGAAGTGATTACTAATACTATACAAATCCAGTAGGTATAGTATGAGGATATCGATACTCTAATCAGTAGAGGCAAGGAGGCGGTAATGGTAAGCGAAACATAGAAAGAATACCAAGTTAGGAAGTTATAACCAAACAGGAAGAGACAATGAAATAGTAGCACTTATCCAGTTTATACGCTAATAAGTAATAACCAACCTTCAAGTCATAAGTAATAGAACAAACATTATAGGATTCTGAAACATTCCTATTAAAGAAATAAAACAAACAAGACAATAAGGATTATCCTACAGGGCTTAATGACCAACCCGCCTTTGGAGCATTGCACTCAATTTCAAAACCTATAACTTGATCAGTAAACATTTATCTATCACTGGTGTCAGGACCTTATACTGTTATAAGCCCTGTGTTTTAGTGAAGACAATACCATGTAACAGTTAGCCTACCATCTTAGGTTCATCCCATGTGGAAAGAGTTATGCTGGTATCACATTCTGAGTAGTCATGAGTCATAGAGAGGTTTCCAAAATCTGTCAGGGTCAAGCTCTGGTGAAAGAGGGCCATAATCTGGTTTCTAAAGTGTCCAGGCTGTGAAAGTCTCGCCATGGGACCTAGGAAGTCTGAAAGGTATAGATCCATTGTAGTTATCGAACCAGTAGGTCTAAGGAGGCTACTGGCACCTTCTAGATTGTAGGGTTATTCCCATATTACTTCAATTTCATGATAGACTTTTCAACTGAATCTAGAAATGTCTGTTTCTGTAATGGATTCGATCTTTAAGTATCTTTTCAATTTCCCCTTGCTCTTGTCGACTGGCCTCAATGGGGATAGGGTCTCTAGATATGGGTTCAGGTGTTTCTGAGAAGGAGGAGTAGATTGGTCTTAGTTGAATGCGAAGATTACTACAATGGATCTAGGGGTGGATTCCTGTAAGAACTGGGGGAAGTATGAGTTTGTAGTTGTTATGGCTATCAGGTTCTTCGCTCACTGAGAAGGGTCCTAACCATGGTCCAACTAGCTTGTGATTTTGTCCAACCTTATGGACATAGGGTACTGACTTGAGGATAACTTCAGTTTCGTTAGGGATGATTGGGGGTCCATCCTTTCTTCTGTTTTCGCTGGAGGTGGTTTGGCGTGCTCTGGCCTTCATGAGGTCATCTCTGGCTAGTTGCAGGTTGTTCATGATCTGGGAAGCAATATCGTCTGCTGGTGGTACTCAAGTGGGGAGAACTCAGACGATTGGAAGGAGGTTTGGTAGTCTGCCAAAGGTGATTTCGAAGGGAGAGAGTTCTGTGCTATCGCTGGGAGCTGCATTGATTGCAGTCTGGACATGAGGTAGGTGGCCTACCCACTTGGTTCCTTTAGGGTTGACATAGTTCCTAAGGCATTGGCAAACAGTTCTGATTTTGCGCTCAGTCTGTCCTTTGTTCTGGTGATGGTAAGCTGTAGCCATGTTGAGATCAACATTGAGATTCGCCATAAGCTGTGTCCAAAAGCGTGAGCTAAACTTGGGGTATCTGTCAGAGACTAGGGAGGTAGGGAAACCATGAATGGAGAAAACTCGCTCAATGAGGGTGTGGGTGGTTTCCATAGCTGTGATTTTGTGGGAGACTGATATGAGGTAGGTAAAGCCACTGAATCGGTCCTAGACAACCATGATGAGTTCAAGCTTGGAATCGCTAGGGAATGGTCCTGCAAAGTCAATTGCAAGGGACGAGAATGGCTGCCTGGGGCCAGGAAAGGGGGTGACCGATCCTTCAGGGACAGTGTTAGGTTGCTTGTTGAGCTGGCATAGGTTGCAGTTGCGGACATAGTCTTTAAAATCCTTCCTCAGGGAGAGCCAGTAGAAGTGTCTTAAAGCATATTCAAAACATTTCTGCCAACCTATATGTGCCATTTATTCATGGGTAATATGCACAATTTCGCTTCTGATGTTAGCACCTTAATAGCTTGCTTCATAAGGGATATAAGGACAGTCTCTGCTGTCATCCTTCCACTTTTTGACGAGAACTCCATCATATAAGAGCCAGTCAGGGTGGTCGATAGCCTTGGTAACTACCTCAAGGAGAGGGTCATTCTGAGTAGCATTTCGAATGTTGGAGTACCACTTTCCTTTCATGCAGTTGGTAAGCTGAAAAGTGGGAAGGTCAAGCTATGAAGAGAGCTGATCAAAGAAGCAGTCCTCATAATCGACAGGTGCTTCAGGGGTAGGTAGGTCCCATTCTTGGTCGATATCCGGTATTTCTCTTTCCTTTCCTTTATCAATGACTGTATGAAACACAGGGTAGCCACCATTATCGTGGAGGGGAGGAGGAACAGCACATCTGTCTTCTGCTCAGTGCTTGGGATGTTGAGGGGAGACAAAGTTGGAGGAAGAGTAGAGAGGCAAGGGTCCTGGAATATTGCGAGATCCTGAGGGAAAGTATCCTGTATTCTTTGCGTTCATGTGGGTTTGGCATTCGTCCAATACACAGGCAGTCCAGTGCATGGTTCTGTGTCTATTAGATTCTAGAAATCGGTGCAGTTCATTGACTGGGGGTCGAGGAGGGATTGGTGTGGATAGAGGGTCAGGTTCAGTAGGTGCACTACTGGGGGCGATATTTCCGGAGGTGGTGACTGCAAGGGATTCCAATTGGGTGATAGAATCATGGATTCCTTTAAAGCAGTTGGTGATAGCATCTGGATGCCGTGGTTGTTCCATATCTCCTGGAGTATTGTTAATTCTCGACTCAAGGCCTGACAGAGGAGCTTTAACACGCTCAATAGGCACTGTGGCCTGGGATGGCTCTTGAGGGTTGCTGAGATAGGAGCAGGTCACGACGATTTCACAAACTTGTATGGCATTGGTTGCAAGCTCGAGGGTATCTGCTGCTTTGTCCATGGCTTGTTCAACAGAATCTGAGTATTGACTCGCTTCTTGGGAGCAGGAGGTGTTTCAGCTAGTGCCATGATGTGAGTTCCACATCGAGTGGTGTTCAGGGGTAAGAATGCGAGATGGTACTTGAAGAGTGAGGGCAGAAGAAGGGTCTAGGGCATGGGCGATGTTGAGGTCGTGTCTTGATACACTGTTCATGGTGGAGGAGGGTGTCTTTACAGGCTTCTTCTCTGTAAGGTCTTCGAGTATTTGGTCTTCTTTAGCTGGGGTCTCTTCATAGATCCTTGATACTGCATCTGCAAGGACATTGTCTTTGCCAGGTCTGTGTTTGATATCGAAATCATAAGATTACAGGAACTTGCGCCATCTAGTTTGGCGGTAAGGTAGGTGAGTCTTCTTCCGGAAAAAGGATAGTGCCTTGTTGTCAGACACAACAAGGAACTTGGTGCCATATAGAATCGGATCGAATGCCTTAATGGCATCCACAATCGCCAAAAGTTCCTATTCATGCACTGGGTAGTGCAGCTGACTTGTTGCAAACTGACTGCTGTGGAATGCGGGAGGGTATGCTTTCACTGGTGTGGGCCCTTGGCCAACCCATGCTCCTGATCCAACCTTAGAGCCGTCAGTAATGAGGTATGTTGGATCAGCTGATGTCTCATATGAGATGGGACGGAGCGGAATTGTCTCCTTAGCCAGGCGCTTGACCTGTTTGAAGGCTTCCTCATGCAGGGGTCGCCATTCAAACACATCTTGTGAGATTAGGTCCGAGAGGGGGGCAGTGGTGGAGGCAAGGTGTGGAAGGAATCGTGCATGATATATCACAACTCCTATAAATGTCTGAACATCCTTTTTCGATTTTGGTGTGGGGCAGTCTTGGATAGATCGAATTTTTTCAGGGTATGCATGAATTCCTTGCTTATCTATAACATGTCCTAGGAGTTAGCGTTTGGTGGCGAAGAATTTGCACTTAGCTGGCGATGCATTGATTTGATGCTGGTTCAGTCTTCCTAAGAGTGATCTGATGTGTGAAATATGGTCATCAACTGTTTCTGAGTAGATGGTAATGTCATCCATGTATGTCCAAACGAAATTTCCAATATATCCATCCTGGACAAACTCTATAACTCTCTTTGCTGTAGCGAGGGCGTTGGCATCTCCTTGCAGCATAACTCTGCATCCATAGGATCCAAAAGGTGTCTTGATAGTGTTGTATTTCTCATCTCTGGGGAGAACTTGAATTTGGAAGTATGAGTTTGATAAGTCAATGGTGGATCTGAACTATGCTCTGGCAACAGTTCTCAGTATCATGGCTTCCTTGGGAATCGCTCCATGGTCCTTGATAGTAATATCATTCCTTGGTACAAGGTCTACTAGAAGTATGATTTCGCCATTGGGTTTCAGCTTTGGGAATATGTTGACTAGGTTGTGTGCCTCGCTTGGGTAAATGATTCCTTTAGCTTTCCAGTCCTCAATCAATGCTCAGTATGCTGGCATGATCTTGTCAGGGAATGTGAAGAATCTCGGATTATGGTCCGTAATTGTGTCTTTCAGCTGGATGTGGTGTTTGACATCTCTCAAGGGTGGTAATTCTGCGGTCTTCTTGCCAGGGAATACTGTAGGAAACTCAGAAATGAAGTCAGGGACATCTGCTTCATTCATTGCTGAAAATCGTGCATGGGTTGCGATCTTGCAAGTCAAGGTGATTCCTTTGTCAGGCAAGATGATAATAGATTTTCTGCAATCTATAACAACATGGTGTGCAGTAAGGTAAGGCATTCCAAGGAAGATATCATAGTTGTTTAGGGAACATACTAGGGCTTCCGAGATATCGCAGCTTTCCTTGTCAATCTGTATAACAGGCTTTGCAACATAGTTGATTGCTGAGCATGATCCTTTAACTGCCATCTTCAGGTTAATAGGGGTCTCGAGGTCTCTGGTAGGGATTTAGTGGGTGGTGACAAACTTTCCTGATAGCAAGTTGTCTTCAGTGGTTCCTGTATCGAATAGTGCCTTTGCTTGGTGGTCATTGACAGTGATGTATGCTTCGAGGGCTTGGGTTTGAGTTCCACTAGGTCCTGCATGGTTTCTCGTAACTGTGACTGATTCTTTTGTCTTGGGATCATCTTCCTAGGTGTGGTATGTTCTTCTAACATTCTAGAGTCTCCTAGTTCCTCCAGGCCTCCATTTCCACGCTGCTGGGTGCTCCTATGCTTCTTCTTCTCAAAGCAGTTATCGGAGTAGTGACCATGTTTTCCACAATAGTAATGGTCATTGTCTCTTCTGCGCCAATCCTCTCCAGCCTGGGATACTCTTGGATGCTGAGAGGGGTTGTTGGAGAACCTTGGGTGATTTCGGTGGGTGTTATTCTGGGGCCGCCTGGGTGCTTGTTGGGAAACTGCATTTGAGGTTGCATTTCCTTGTCGATTTCCATGGAGTCCTGTAGAGTTGGCAATTGCATCTCGATTTTCCGCTATTTTCACTAGCTGGTCAAAGGAGGTATCAGAAGTGATATGTGGTTTCATTTCCCGCTTGAGTTTGATATCCATAGCATCTAGGAGTTTCTGCTTCCCTGAATAGTCTGAAATTGTTTTTGGGGGGAGACTGTCTCTCAAGGTTTCAGGTCTGATTACAGTGTCGGAAATCTGTCCTGTTTTTCCAGCGCTAGCTTGCTTAACCTGTAGCCACTGTTCATAGATGGTATCAGTGGATGTAGAAGGAAGGAAGTAGGCTTCGAATTTCTGTTTGAGTCCAGCAACTGTCTGGTCTCCTTGGGAAGCTTCATATTAGGTAAATTTATCGAGGGCTTTCTCTGTGCAATAGACTCCATAGTATTGCCGGGCTAAGAGGTATCGATAGTTACGCCCAAGCTGGCGATGTATCGATAGACTGTGTTGAACCAATAGATGATTCTCAATGGGTCTCGATCTTTTGCTCCTCGTGTGAATGCCAATGGTGCTGGCCATTTAGGATGCTTATTTCCCTCTGGGGGGACTGACATGGCGATGGGTGCAGGGCTCGGATTGCTTGCTTCACTTGGTGGACATGGTGGTCTTGGTGGACTAGGTAAATCGTCTGGTTCAGGGCTTGGTTCTCTTGGTTCTGTTGGTAGACTAGGTGGTCTATGTGGCGAAGCTGGAGGTACAGGTCCTGTTGCTTCTACTGGACAGGAATCTGATTCTGATTGTAAGGTTGGTTCTTTCTTAGATTGGACTTCTTAGTGGAGCTGTTCTAGGACTTCTTCTTGGACTTGGGCTTGGTCTTGGTCTCCTTCTTCGCTGCTGCTGCTATCTATTGAAGATAGTTCTGAGTCCTCAGATGGTGGTGCAGGTAGGGGTACTGGCGCTTGACTTTGAGGTCCTGAGGAGGATGCTACCTATCCTCTATTGAAGTGCCTTCTGGTATCACTTGGAAGCGAAATAGTTGCTAGCTAAGGTGAGCTGGTCTCACTAGGAGTCTGCTCAAGGCCTTCTTGGAAACAAGGAGGTGTACTAGTACTGCAGGGTCAAGGTAGGCGAAGGGTGATCAGTCCTCTGCCGATTATCAAAGGTATAATTGAGTCTAGGTCAAAAAATGTAACCTTCTCCCTAGTATCTCGAGAATCCCAAAGGGACTCACAAGATACTATAAGGATAGGGGGAGAAGCGTCGATGGATAGGTCCTCAATAGACAAGGTAAAAGGTATGGAACTAATAGAGTAACCGTTCAACTTGTAGTATTAAAGATGATAGTCCTGTGAGGCTTGAGAGTCCGAATCCTTAAGGGATTGCAGGCATTTTAAATACAAAAGATTGTATCTAGGAAAACTAAATAAAAGCGCAAACATCCTATCCAACAACATGCTAACAGAGGCAGCATACCAAGGTAACCATATTCGGAAAACAGAGGGTTAAAAGCGACAGGATGGAGCTAACAAAACAAGTAATGGAATCCAAACAGGAAGGAACAAGAAATCGCTACTACTATACAAATCCAGTAGGTATAGCGGGAGGATAGCGATACACAACTGGGTAGAAGCAAGGAGTGGTAGTGATAACCGAAACAAGGAAAGAATAACCTGTTATGGAGTTATAATCAGGTAGCAAGGGACAACCAAATAGTAGCGCTTATCAGGTATAAACCCAAATAAGTAATAACCGACATCAAGTCAGTAGTAATAGTAGAACCATAATAGGATTCCGTTACAATTGTATACTGGAGGTACTAAAGTAGGGAGAATTCTGACGCTAGGGTGGTGGTTTGGTAGTTGGCCAAATGTGAATTTAGAGGGGGAGAGTTGTGTGCTATTAGTGGAAGCTGCATTAATTCCATTCTGGACATGGGGTAGGTGACGAACCCACCAGGTGCCTTTAGGGTTAACATATTTCCAAAGGGATTGGCTAAAAGTTCTGATTCTATGCTCACTCTGTCTATTGGTCTGGTAATGGTAAGCTGTAGCTATTTTGAGTTCAAAATTGAGATTTGCCATAAGCAGTGTGCAAAAGTATTAGCTAAACTAGAGGTCTCAGTCATAGACTAAGCAGGAACTGAGTCAAGGAATAGAGAAGACTCACCCAATGAGAGTGACTGGTGTCTCAATAGAAGGAATATTCTGGGAGACTGGTTTGAGGTAGGTAAAGCCGCAGATTTGATATTAGACAAATATTATGAGTTACAGTTTAGAAGAGCTAGGGAATGGTGCTGAAAAGTCAATTATAAGAGATGTGAATGGCTGCCTGGAGACAGGGAGGAGGGTGATTGATCCTTCTGGGACTGTGGTAGGTTGCTTGTTCAGAGGACATAGCTGGCATCTTTAGACATTGTCTTTGAAATCATTCCTTATGAAGAGCCACCAGAAGTTTCTTGAAGCAGATTCAAAATATTTGTACCCACCCATATGTGCCATTAGTTGATGGATAATGCATACAATATCGCTACTGATGTCAGGACCTACATAGTCTACTTCATCAGGAACATATCGACAGTATCTTCAGTCATCCTTCCCCTACTGGTGAGACCTCCTTTATATAAGACCAAGTTAGGGTGGTTGATAGCCTTAATAACTACCTCAAGAAGAGGGTTGTTCTGGGTAGCATTTTCAATGCAGGAGTACCACTTCCCTTTCCTCTAGTTGGTGAACTGCCAAGCGCAAAGGTCAAGCTATGAAGTGGGCTCATCAAAGAAGCAAACTTTATAATCAACAGGTTCTTCAAGGTGTTAGGCACATGGGTATAAAGTACTATAATCCAGTACTAAATGAATACGAAAGTTGGGCTGAGAGACTACTCAAACCTCAGCGGCCCCCTGGTGGGGCCCGCATGTCACCTGCGGCCCGTACTATAAAAGTGTCCCTTCACCAGAAATCCGAAGGTTGGCACTCCTCTTGAAACACAATATACGTCGTCGCCGTTCATACAACAGGATGCTGTGTGCATGGTATATAAGGAGGGAGACTCAGACGAACCAATGCAAGTGGATTCAAGTGCACACAATCTATATCTGTAGAGTTACGGCCCATTCTCTACAGCCATCGCTGGAATGGACCGGAAGTGACGGGACGCTATGCATAAAAATGAGAATATGATGAATGTGCTCTTGGAGAAATATGACAACCCACTCCGACCCTGAAAACATGCCTATTTTGGTCTAAGGACCAATCAGAACAGGTTGATAAGGAGAGGCATAGCAATACAGTATGATATTAGACCAAGGATAAGTCTTAAGTCATCCTGAAAGCCATCTGCAAGACACTGGGAATCCTGGTAGTATCCAGATGGGTGACTAGCCAAGTAGGCTACTTGGAGTTCTAAGAAATCATTGGTAAATTCCATAATGGACTACCTAAGTTTAAGCGACAGAACAAGGAACAACATCTCCCACTGAGAAATAGTTCACATCATCAAGAAATAAAGCAGCTCCGACGTGTCGATAGGCTGCCAGAGTAGCAATATTCTCACGGTCAAACGGTTCTTGTACTTAAGATTGACCGACAGAAACTGTTTGAAATAAATTAAAATATAAAACTTATATGTAGTTCACAAACACTCAAACACAGGATATAAATATTGAAGTCCCTCCTGAGCTTTGGCCATTATCAAGCAATGCAGAAGAGATCTTATCAATATTATAACTTTTACACTGCTTCTTTATCAAGGAGCCTATGTAGACATTCTCCATTTAAGAAGAAAGATTACAGGCATAGTTGAATTAGCTTGCCCTTAGAATTGACTACCTTAACACAGGGGTAGGTAGATCTGTTACAGGGTAGCCGATGTGGTACTGAGGGCTTGCCTAGTACGTGCTTGTAGTATGAGACTAGGAGAACTGTCAGGAAAGCTCTTATAAGAATAAAGATAAAGGTAAAGGTTTTACTCGAAAGCTTTAAAGTTGTTTTAATCAATAACTAAATAAATTGTTAAGGTCTCTTCTACATTGCTTCAAGATGCCTTAACTTAGGGGGGGGTGGGTTTTTTTTTATGGTTTTCTCATATATTCGCTGTTAACGTACATGAACCTGCATGGAGTGCTAACTATGGCATAAACAAATTGTTAATTCCAAACGTGCAATAAAAAAGAAATAAGCACACATGTTCTCCCCTTGTGATAACCATACCGTCACCGCGCCTAACAATTGCGACTAATTTTAAAAGTATAGAATGAAAACAAATCTAAAGAAATCATAACCGCAAGGAAAGATATAGCAGTAAAGCAAAACCACTAAGTCTGAGTCATAGACAGAGGAGAATGTGGCAACAGTAGAAAAAACTGCTGGCATGGTGGGTTTGAAGTTCATGTGAGGAGAGCGGATGTATGAGGAGAGACCTATGATCATGTCCAGGTCGGCCCAAAGTGGAGAGCCATGGCCCATCGAAGATAGCTTCAGAAGGTAAAGCTAGCGTTCTTGAGACTTGAAGGGGCAGTGGAAAATTGCATGCTCAAAGGTTTCATCCCCTGAGTCGCAGGACTGACAGGTCTGAGAGCGACCGGCATCGCTCCATGAGGGTTGCGCGGCAAGATATCTCTAGCCAGTGCACATCTGGTGTATTCCTGCAGCTGGAAAGCAGTCAAGGCCCATGAAGGCATGTGGGCGGAGGGACGGCTTGTACTGGAGGTAAGGGGGGGGTGGGCCAGATATGTCCAATGAGCGAAGAGGCACTTTCTGCAGTCTTCCTTGATCAGATTGTAGGACAGGACACCTGGGATCAGAGGCGGGGTGGCAACGACTGTGCCCGGTAGGATGTTAGAGTTTATCTGTGGGAGATTAACACAGTCTTGTGTCACCTTGATTAAGAGCTAGAACATCACAGAGATAGGGAGGGAAGGGCGGATAGCGGGAATAGGCCTTGTTTAGTTCAAGAAGAGGGGGATATAGTTGGCCCCAAGGTCAAAAAGGAAAGGGGTGTAGGAGTCCCCTGCCCTAAAGTTGGTGAAAGATGGAAATAATAGAGGCAACCAGGGTGCAGCTGGGTTGATCTCGGGAGGGGAGCATGTAAGCCGTAGTGTGGCCATGCTGCAGTGATGGGGGAGGAGTGAGTTGAGAGGGGGAGGCAATCCTCAAAGGGGAGGATAGACACAGGAGTCAATGAGAAGCAGTTGGTGACCTACCATAGGACCTGACACCAAAAGACTTCAATTTTCCCCATCATGGCAGCGTTGGGGATGATGAGGTTAGCTCCGTAAGAGTGTATTGGTAGGAGCAGGCCCATGGTCAGCCTGCGGTTTAGGTAGGGTACTAGGCCGATGCCAGGAGGTGAGAGTTGCCTTATGAGGCCAAAGGCCCCTTACCCAAGGGCTAGCCACTTGAGGAAGTGAGATGAGGTTTCCATCGAGGGTGAGAACCAATATCCTAGCTATAGGTCTATCGAAGCAGGGTGGAAAAGATTCCCATCGAGGGAGACACGAGCCAGTCAGGAGGGAGAGCGATCCCTTGGAGTGTGCCAGTGGATGAGTTTGGGTTTGGGAACAGAGAATGAAACACAAAGTGGGGTGGCCTTCCTGCAAAGGCGGGTATAGAAGTGTTAAACAAGCTGTGTTTTCCTCCGGTATGACTGAGACCCAACAGTAACAGTAAAATCATCAACATAACCAAACACAATCCCCTTACGGATAGACAAGGGTAGGGAAGAACATAAATTCAAAATAACAAAGGTGAGATAGGGCAGCCCTGGGGGGCACACAGTGGAACTGTCAAGACGAATTTAGGGGAGCACTTAAAGATCAGGCGGAATTTGCAGTCCGTGAAAAAGGACCGAACCTAAGAAACCATATAAGTAGATATGCCTTTAGTGCTGTGTAGTGAAGATGGACAAGTAGAGGAAATATTATCAAAGCCTCCCATGATGTCAAGGAAGAGGGTAGAGGTGTTAATGCCAGCATGATGGAGTATGCACACTTCGTGAGTGAAGGCAGAGCATGCCTTATAGGTGCGGAGTACCGGAAGCCAGCCGCATTGGTTTGAGTGGACGAGGCCTACAGTGCCAGCCATTGGTGATAGCCGGGTTGCCATTATCCTTTCCAGAATCTTGCAGATAGTTTCTAGATGGACAATGACTCAGAAGGAGGAGAGTGAGATGTAGTCAGATTGGCCAACTTCGAGAGGACAATCCAGTAGGCTTTTTAAGGGAGGGCTGGTGGAAACTATAGGTCAGCAGGTGACATAGGAGGGAGGTGAGAAAGGAGGGGTTAATTTTGTTGCTCCTCTTCCATATGCTATAGGGAATCAGGTCAGGCACGGGGCTGAGGTGTTGGAGGACTTGCGAAGGGCAATGGAGACTTCCTATTTCTGAACTGGCAGGAAATCCACGAAAGGTCGCAGGAGAAAGGACGAGGCTAGGGGGTCTTTTCTAGGAAAAAAACCGTTAGAAAATGTTGGTGTTGACTTCGGCGGGTGTCATGGCCTTGGGAAAGAAGTGGAACCGGTCAGGGGGGCGTCGGCTACCGATCCGACTGCCACATCACACTGCTTTGGAGTTCAAGGAGGCTATGAACAAGTTCGAGGATGATGTCAGGGCCTGTTGTATGGCCTTGAAATATGCAAGGCGGGCTGAACGGGCACTATGGGAGAGGATGGTGGAGGGGGACATGCGTGATATTGATGCCACTCTATTGAAAGCTTGTAGGTGTTGTAATAACTCAGCTGTTAACCATAGTTTTGACCTAAAGCTAGGAAGTTTCTTTAGTATATGAAGGGCTAGGAGGGAAGTGAGGCTGAACAGGTGGTGGTCATACCAAGACCTAAGTGAGGTGAGGTGTTACGATCCTATGTGGTAAGCTGGTTCTGCAACAGGTAACTACTTCTCTTAGGGTTGGATGAATATGACCGGGCCGTTGTGGTAGTTCGGTATGGGGCGTGGCACTAATCTCAGCCACCAGGGTAGGAGTACTATTGCAACTAGTAGTACTAGGCGGAGTTCCACTATTGCTCTTAGGCCTATGCCTATGTTGTCTTGATAGCTGAACCCTATGGTTCCTATCGCACAACGCCAATAGGGAATGGAACGGTAAAGAGGTAAAGTAATTGTATAGGAAAGAACTTAGATGGTTGCGTGAAGAGTCCTAACTTCAGGTCGCCTAGAGGTCCTTATATAGGCACTCTTTCCTCAACCATAACCCTGGTAACTTATACCTGTGAGTGACACGACCTCTATGACTCATAATGAGTCATAGTATGAAATCCAGCAGTTGACTCCACTGAGTCAACTGCGCCGCGTGCCAAACAATCATAACTCATATAATAAGTCATGTGTCCTAATGTGGTCACATGCGCGAAACCCATGACTCATAGTGTGAGTCATGTGCGAAAATCATTACATCATATGACTCACAAATGTGAGTCATGTGCACGATCAACCAATCACAACATAACAATGATTGCACAAGTGTGCATCATGTGAAACCCCATGACTTCTTATGAGTCATGTGCGAAATATAACAACCTTGCGACTCATAACTATGAGTCATGCGAAATTCTGCCATGCTTAGTCACCAATCGTGACCTTAGTTCCCCTCTCCCTTAAGCCTGAGTCCCTTCAGGCTTAACGTCCCATCTTCGTCAGGCTTTCTCCAAACCTGCGCAGTTCCTTTTTCAATTTCCGAACTTGGTTTTCGGCCGACTGGTAGTTGCTCCGGACTTCCTCTAAGGCGGTGTGTGCCGCCCTAATAGTCCGGTGCCGGTCATCAATAATTCTCTGATATGTTCGCATATCAGTTCTTTGGGCCTCGATTGTGGCTTAGGCGGTGCCAGGTTGTTCTCGTAGCCCTTGTAACTGTTGTTGGAAACTCTCTTCGGCGGGGATCGTCTCGATTTTGCTTTTTTCGCCCCCCTCTCCCTTCAACTATGTCCTCACAGTTGTTTTTCTTTTCCTAATTTGTGCATCGTTTTCCGTAATGGGTGCCGCTTCCCCACTTCGTCTTGGGTAAAACCCAGCATCGATTTTGTCGTGTCTGTGAGTATGACAAGTGTCCTTGAAACAATGTTTCTAGGATGTCTCCTTGTGTGGTTGTTGCGGTTTGCGCAACTTGGGCTGTCGTGGAAACTAATTGCTTCCTTCCTTGTCGCGTAAATGAGTGTTGCAGGAATCATCGTAACAGGCAGTCTACGAAATAGCGTTGTGTGCTGCCTGCTTTTCCCCTTCTTCCTGAGTAGCGTATGGAGGGCTGGAAGGGGTAGTAGCCCTGGGGCTATCGCCCCAGCCTTCGTCTGGACCCAATGGCGTTGTGACTTGCCTCGTGGGTTCAATTTTTAATGTAACCCACTCCGGGTTTTCTTGGGTACTTCTGATGGAAACGTTCAATAGCGATCCTGGCATTGTTGAAGTTTTCCCCAGGGTACCAAGTTTTGTCGTGTTCTGGTGAGTAGCCAGTCCACTTGGCTATGTATTGTAGGCGTTTTCGGTGTATGCGTAAATCAATGATTTCTTCGAGTTCGTACTCGCTTTCTCCTTCTATCTCGATTGGAGGTGGTGGTGATTGCTTTTGTGAGGGGAACTGATTGTCTTGGTATGGTTCGACGAGTGAGATGTGGAAGGTGTTGTGGACCTTCATCTGTTGGGGCAAGGCCAATTTATAGGCACTTGTGCCCACCTAGGTAAGGATCTTGAATGGTCTGATTTTCTTGTAATCCAGCTTCTTGCATGGTCTTGTGGTCCTTATATTCCTTGGCAGTAACCAGACCAGGTCGCCTGATTGGAGATTCGGATCGGGTTTTCTGTGTTGATCGTAGTTTTCTTTTTGTCGTAATTGTGCACAGACCATTTCCTGACGTAGGATAGTGTGCAGCTGACCCATCTCTTCCTTTTTCGTGGTTTTCTTTGGTATCATGTGGCTTATCGCCCCATGTTCCGGATGTTGTCCGTAGTTTGCGTAGAAGGGTGTGGTCTTAATGGTTTCCTGTTTTCCATTGTTGTATGCAAATTCCGCTAATGGTAGTAATTCCGCCCAGTTATCTTGCTGATAGTTGACATGGGCCCTTAAGTATTGTTCCAGTATTCCGTTCGTCCTTTCGGTTTATCCGTCAGTTTGTGGATGGAAGGCGGTGCTCATTCTTCGTTCAATTCCAAGGGATTTTGTAGTCTCTTTCCACAAGTCTGATGTAAATAGCGTTCCTCTATCGGTGATGATATCTTGTGGTAGTCCATGGAGTCGGAATATTTCCCGTAGGAATATCTGGACAAATTCTTTGGTGTTCATATCCTTGTTGCAGGGTATGAAATGGCTCATTTTTATCAAGCGGTCGCTAACCACCAGGATGGCGTCATAATCGCCTGATTTCGGCAGGTCCGTGATGAAGTCCATTGCTATCGATTTCCATGGTTGGTGTGGCACCTCGTTCGGTTCTAGTAGCCCATAGGGCGCGTGCCTTATCGCTTTCGTTCTTTGGCATGTATCGCAATTCCTGACATATCTCTCTTATGTCGTCTCGCATCTTTGGCCAATAATATTGTCTGGATAGTAGTTCTGTAGTTTTGCTAGTTCCGCCATGCCCAACTGCTGGGTTATCGTGATTTTGTCGTATGACTTGAGTTCTGATCTCTTCGTGTTCCTGTACCCAAATATTTCCTTGATGCCATAGGCATCCTTCCTTCCATTCACATGCCCCTAGAGCCACTCCTTTCATTTCTTTCTCTCCTTTCCTAAGGGCTTCCTGGATTGCTCTTATCTGTCTGTCTTTTGTGCTTACTTCTCGGATGCCAAAATCTTCAGGGACAAACTTGACCACTTCGATAACTTCGAAGTATTGTTCTTTTGGGAGTAGGATCCTTTGTTTTTGTTGGATCCTCTTGTCGTTCTTTTTCGCGACATCTTCTGCTCTCCTAGTAAGGGCATCTGGTTTGCCCCCTTCCTTCCTGGGTCGGTATTGAATTTTGATATCGTATTGACTGAGGGTCGCGCTCCATCGGATTTGTCTGTCGTAAAGCTCTTTTGTTGTGGTAAATGGTACCAGGTTCTTGTGGTCTGTGAGGACCAGGACCTGGTGTCTAGTTACTTTTGCATATCTTCTCCATTCTTTCAACGCTTGGACAATGGCTAAGGGCTCTTTGTCGTGGATATCGTAGTTGCATTCCGCGGGCGTCATTGTTTTTGACCGGTATCCCACTGGCCTCCATTTTCCATCGCTCCCCTTCTGTGATAGAATGGCTGAGCATACAAATTTTGAAGCGTCGGTTTCAATCATAATTTCCTTGGTTAGATCGTAGATGAACCAGTATTGGGGCTGAAGTAAGTCGCCTGCGCAATTCATCAAATGCTTGTTGTTGGTTCTCGGTCCAGTCCATTTGCAGTCCTTCTTCGTCAGTTGATAGAGTGGTTTAGCTATCTGACTAAACCCTTCTATGAATTGTCGATAGAAGTTGCAGAATCATATGAAGAACTGTATTCCTTTCTTGCTTTCGGGTGGTTTCCATTCCCAGATTGCTTTTGTTTTGATAGGATCAACGCTGACTCCGTCCTTGTTGATGATGAAACCTGGGTATTCCGTTCGTTCCTTGTGAAATTCGCAGTACGATGGCTTCAGTGTCAGCCCTTCTTTTCTCAAGTCTTCCATAATCATCCTGACATAGTTTCGGTGTTGTTCCTGGGTTTCTTAATATATCAGAATATCATCTAAATAGACGATACAACAGATATCCAGAAACCTGCTGAGAATCCTTTTGACCCATCGCTGAAACGCTGAAGGTGCATTTTTGAGTCTGAATGGCATGACGGTGTATTCGTATATGACGTATTTGGTGGTAAAGGTAGTTTTCCATTCGTCTCCGTGTTTGATTTTGATGTTGTGATTGGTGTTTTGGATGTCTAGTTTAGTAAAGACCTTGGCTCCTCTAAGCCTATCGAGGGCTTCTCCTATCAGTGGTAGGGGATAATGGTCTCGTTTGGTGACTTCGTTGAGCCCACGGTTGTCCCCGCATAGCCTTAGCTTGCCGTCTTTCTTCTTAACAAACAGGATTGGTGATCCCCCGTTTGCATAAGAGTCTCGAATCCAGCCCCGGTTCTTGTTGACCCTGTTGTATTCTCTTAGTTCTTTCAGCTCTTTTTCGCCCAATGGGTATAGCTTTCTTGCTGGTACTGTTTCTCCTTTTTTGAGGTTGATATCCAAGTCAACCTTTGGTCGGTGGGGTGGTAGCAGAGTTCCTTCCTCTTCCTTGAATATGTCCAGGTACTGGTGGTATTCCCTTGGCACAATGTTTCTGGTTTTGTCTTTTTCTTGTCCTTTCTTGGCCTTGATAGCTAATTCGGTGCTGACATTGATTCTTTCGATCCTGGTAGGTTCGTTCGTCTTATAATACCACTTGAGGATTCCTGTAACTTCGCCTCTTCGGTAGAACCTTCCGAAAGACGTAGCGTAGATCTCGTTGATCTCAATCTTTTGGCGTTTTGGGTGGTCCGTACTTCCAAACCCTGCTGCGCCTCTCCTAGTAGGAGCCATTTGCTCCACTTCTTCACATTGTCCTATGACAATCTTTTCGTATATCAACTGTGCGATGCGGTCTCCCGGATCAACTGTGTAACTGTCCTTTCCCAGGTTGACCAGGACCACCTTGACTTCACCTGTGTAGTCGGCGTTGATTACTTCCACATTGACAGTAAGCTGATATTTAACTGCTAATCCGCTGCGCAGAGCCACCCGCCCATAGGTGCCTTCTGGTAGTCCTATAGCTATCACGGTATTGACGATTCCTTGTTCTTTTGCCGGTATCGTAATTCTCTCGTCTGCATACAGGTCATGTCCTGCAGCATTGGCTGACCCCTGAGTAGGGAGTGTGGCCGTATTGCTCAATCTTTGGATTTGATGTTCTGGACATCCTTGTCCTGGATAGTGGAGAACTGTATCTCCAAGTTCTCTTCCATGGCTTCCGATTCAGGGACCAAGTCCACTGCTGGCGAGCTTTCAAGGCATACTCTGGTACACCACTCGCTATCGAACGTGATCTTATTGCTTTCCCAATCGATCTTGGGGTTGTGTCTTCTTATTATGCCAGCCCTAACACTGCCTCATGGTTGGGTAGATCTACGATTTGGAAGGTTGCCACTTCCCTATGGCTGCCGATGTCCATAGGTACTTCTGCTGTATGGGTAATTGGTCCCATAGCGCTCGGCTCCCCGTCCGCAAGGTGGATTTCACGTATTTCATTCGCTTTCTTTGTTCGTATGCCGTGTTTGTTACTGAATTCTTTGTCAACAAAGTTTTCTGTAACGCCCGAGTCGATCATGCCGTTGATGATGACTGTCTTGTCCTTGCCATGTAAACACATTTTTACCATGGCATGGTCTTTTTCTTGTTCCAATGTTTCCGTATTTGTAAGTGCCATGTAGATGTTGCCGATTCCGATGGTTTTGGCTTTGTTGTTCCGCAGCCCATCTCTTACTGGGGACTTTCTTCGTTTCCCAACTCTTCAGGTGTTTCTCTGATCTCCTTTTCGTGTAGGTTGGTTCGTGGTTTCCAGCGATTATTGTTGGTCTTGCTGTTGAACTGCCTAGTATAGTCCTTCTCAGCTCTTGCATTTCTGCAATTACTGAGTCTGTGCCCAGGTCTGGCGCATCCTAGGCATAGGTTGTTGTCCCTTCTTCTTGTGAACTGTGCTCGTGAGAGGTTTAGTCGTGGACGCCTTCTGGTAGCATCCAGGTCCATGGGGTCTCCTCGGGTTTCCATAGTGTTGCCCCACTTCCAGGTTTCGTTATTGTTCCTGGGCGTTTCCTGTTGTTGGATAACAGTAGTGTTGTTTCCTTGAAGGTGCTTATTCATGTTGATCCGGTTTGCTTTTTCGATTGCCCAGGCTACAAGGGGATTCGACATTTGCCGCTACCATGTGGTTCGCTGCCCATGCGTTCTGGAGCGTTCGGTTAATTCCTATTGGGAATTGGCATCTTAGTGTACCATCATCCTCATTCGCCTCTGTAGCTGTGAGGCGAAAGTCATTCCTGTATTCCGTAACTGGTTCCTTGCCTTGCTTCAGGCGGTCGAGTTTTGTCCTAGCTGCATTTTCTGCATCCACATCCTCAAACTGGTCTTTGAGGGCTGTAGTGAATCTTCATATGTAGTCCAGGTCTCCGGCTTGCGTCCTTCTGCGATTGGGGTTATCCAGCTTGCTGCTGCATCACTTAACAAGCTCTTGACGTAGGTGATGCGTTCCGTATGTCGTGTTTCTTGTGTTGCTTCAAAGTATAGTTGTCATTGCACTAAGAAGGTTCGTAGTTTGACCCTTGTTCCAGAGAAGGTAGGAGGTTTCTCGACTTTGATCCGGTTGTTGCTTGTTTCTCGCTGGTTGTATATCAGGGTCAGGATCTCTTAGAACTGTGTAGTTGTAAATCCTACTAGTTGAATTCCTGCTCCTCCACCGACAGTTGCTGGTTACGGTGCTGACATCCTTTCTGGTCTTGGGGTTTCTGGTTCCAGAGATCCTGTTGGTGAGGCCGGCTCAGGAGTCACCGGACTTGTGGTTCTTTGTGACGGGCTTCTGGATAGGTTTGTGCTAATTGCTTCTTCCAGTGCCGGGCCAAGTATTGAGGTATCGATTTCGCCCTCAGTAAGGTCGATGTCGTTGTCTGTAGAATCTGCCGTTTTGTGGTTAGGTGTTGCTTAGGTGACGCAACCAAATGTTACGATCCTTTGCGGTAAGCTGGGTCTGCAACAGGTAACTACTTCTCCTTGGGTTGGATGAATATGACCGTGCCGTTGTTGTAGTTCGGTATGGGGCATGGCGCTAATCTCAGCCACAAGAGTAGGAGTACTATTGCAACGAGTAGTACTAGGCGGAGTTCCAATATTGCTCTTAGGCCTATGCCTACGTTGTCTTGATAGCTGAAACCTACGGTTCCTATCGCACAATGCAAATAGGGAATGGAACGGTAAAGAGGTAAAGTAATTGTATACGATAGAACTTAGATGGTTGCGTGAAGAGTCCTAACTACTGGTCGCCTAGAGGTCCTTATATAGGCACTCTTCCCTCAACCCTAACCCTGGTGACTCATACCTGTGAGTCACACGACCTCTATGACTCATAGTGAGTCATTGTATGAAATCCATCAGTTGACTCCTCTGGGTCAACTGCGCCGCGCGCCAACCAATCATAACTCATATAATAAGTCATGTGTCCTAAAGTGGTCACATGTGCGAAACCCATGACTCATAGTGTGAGTCATGTGCGAAAATCATTACTTTATATGACTCACAAATATGAGTCATGCGCACGATCAACCAATCACAACATAACAAGGATTGCATAAGTGTGTATCATGTTAAACCCCATGACTTCTTATGAGTCATAGTGCGAAATATAACAACCTTGTGACTCATAACTATGAGTCATGCGAAATTCTGCCTTGCTTAGACACCAATCGTGACATGAGGTAGGGACCGGGGGAGGATGTGGGACCGATATATCCTTGATAAGAGGTGAGAGATTTTGCCAATCCATTTTGGTCCAATTTGTGGTAGGGTCAGGCTGGTGTAGGAAGGGAATGAAGTGGGCGATTGGAATTGGGACATGGTCAGAGCCAGTCAGTGGGACGGTGACACCCCATGAGTATTCAGAGGGGGCAAGGGAGTGATTTGCGAAGGCAAGGTCTAAGACTCCAGGTTTGGATGTGCCATGGAAGGGGAGCGTATATATACACCTGGTGTGTTTAAAAGTAGTAGCCTAGCTCAGAAGACAGGTCAAAATATGGGGAAGAATGATTAAATTCAGTATCAGATAGGACCCTTAGACGGTCGGATAGAGGATGATGGAGGTTGCGATCCCCAACCTGGTGGGTGGGGAGAGCATGTTCCCTAAACAAGGAGGGTTGGGTGATCGTGCAGAGGTGCGATGAGACCCAAATAGTGGAGTATGCATAGGTAACACGAAAAACGCTATGAGGTGAATTAAACAGGCCTGAGTGGAAGTGAATATCAATTGCCATAAAGTGCAGCCAGTCGAAAAAAAGCTGTTAGTAGTGCAAAAACTTCCATGAAATCAATGACAGCATAAACTGCAACCAAAGGTTTGGAACCTTCAGTAATAGGAGGGGAAAAAGACTTATAAGAGGAAAATAATGGTAGTAGCCCCTTGAAGACCCTAGGATCCTGGAGGGCTAACAAGTGTGGAGGTGTGGGCATAGCCTTAAGGCTATTGAATAAGGAATGAAACACATTCCATCTCCTAAGGCAGTTGTGCTGAATGAGGGTGAGGGTAGTACCTGGCGCCTGCGTCAGGGAACGGGGTTCCAGTATGGGACTCATTGGCGAGGTAAGCCCGCTTGGCCATGCAGGAGGGGAGAACTGGAGAGCCAGGAGGGGACTGGTGAAACAGGTTTGGGGCGACGGTCAGCTAGAGTGCCAGATGGTGGGACTGACTGTCCTGGGGTTGTAAGATACATGGCGGGAGTGGTAGGAGAGGGAGTCCTGGGTGGGAGGAGGGACAACACCCAGTAACAGACTTGATGTTCCCAACCTTCGGGCATGTGGCATTTGGGCAACGGTGGGCTGCACGTGTATGTACTAGAGTACCCTCGGGGTAAGTGGGCATGGTGGCTATACACATGGGTGAGGGGTGGCTGTCTTGCTAACAGATCCGGCATTGCATAAACCTCCATGAGGAGTACGCATTTTCGACTTTCCGCAGACAGGAGAATTGACAGATATTGGAGCATAACCTGTTGACATCATCTGGGGCCACGCTACCTACTACGGAGGTAGTGGTCTTTGTGTCTCGAAAGTCAGGGTTGGTTAGGAGCAAGTGTGCTGAGTAGATGACGACTACAGTTGCATTGCGAACTGAATCAGAGAGACTCGTGAACAAGTTGGCTTGGTCCCTCAGAATGTAGGCTATAGGTAGGCTATAGATGGCCAATTAGAGTTCGCTTGGGGCAGAGCGGAAGGGGTGGTAAGGGCTGTTTTCTACTAGAAAAGCTTGATTAAGACGTTTAGTCATGGCTTCATAGCAGGGTGAATAAGCAGTGGAAGGTGTGTGAATGGGTCAGTGTGCAGGAGGGTGAGAGATCCTTTAGGATTGACACCTGAGGAGAAGAAGGGTGGAAAAGGGCAGTTGGCCTGTCTCAGGACGGGAGCCATTATGTCGGGGGGGGTTGCTGCCATCTGGTCCGCATCTGCATAAGGTGCAGGTGAGTTAAGAGGGGCAAAGAATCTGTACTCGGCGGAGGGCAACAGTGCCGGTGCTAGAGACTGAGGGATGCTGTCGTTGGACGCAGCGAGTTGGGCCAGCCTGGCAGCCTTCTTTCCTTTGCTTTTGGTTCCTGGTGCAGAGGACGGTCTTACTGCAACTGCAGCATAGGACTTGTTGGCTAGGCAGCACTGGGTGCAGGTGGGTCAGGTGTGGGAAGATGAGGGTGGTGTGCGAAACTCGATTAGAGGAGAGTATTTGCCGGCCAGGTACTCACGAGCTTCTCAGGAGCGTGTGTGACGAATAGCATAAGAGGCAGGGTTATAAGACCAATGGTTTTCAACTGTGTCATAGCAGGCGAGGTCGGGGTTGTGGCCTTAATTTGCCTCTTGTGCAGGTTAGGGTTCAGATCTGAGTTGAGACCTAGGTTGAGCTGGAGGGGGGGCGAGGGGGGACTGGAGGAGGAGCAGGGGGCTGTCTGGCAGTGGCTCCTGCCTTGACACGAAGGTAGAGCTCTCTGACTTAAGCCTGCAGGGCTGCAATAGCGGGAGTTCCTTTAGCAGGAGTTGGGGCTGGGGCAGAGATAGCGGAGGACATCTTATCGACGCACGTAGTCAGTGTGGCAAGTCTGCTAACTAGCTCCTTGATTCGGTAGAGGGCGGTGCACAAGAGTGGGATGATGGTAGCCTTCCCATTGGAAAGGTTGTGCAAGAGGGAGTTGTCACATGTAGGGAAGGATTCAGGGGAGAGGCTAATCTGGTTCACTACAGCGTCCATTAGGTTCGGGGTTGCGATCTGGTGGTCAGGGAGTGATACAGGGGTACTGGCGCAGAGGGGTTGGCTGAGTTGGGGTCAGTACGGTGCTGGGTGTGCGATGCTAATCTGGAGGGGCCAGGGGAAGCTGTGGCCATAACTGTTATACAGGAAGTAGGTCTTTCTCGCTAAAGAGTGAAGCTTAAGCCAGGGGCAAGATTTGATGTGTCATGGCTGTTGCCACACAAAAGAGCGAAGTTTTGATTGGCCAAAAAGGGCAAAATATCCAGTGGGGGAAAGATAAGTTGCGCGGCACGTGTCCCTTAACTATGGGATTTTGAATTTGTTGTTTTTAATTTTTTTGATTATCTCATATTTTCGCTGTTAACGTACAGGAACCTGCATGGAGCACTAGCTATGGCATATACAAAATGTTAATTCCAAACATGCAAGAAAATAGAAATAACCGCACAAGTTCTCCCCTAATGATGACCATACTGTTACCACCCCCAGCAATGGCAACTAATTCAAAAAGTATAGAAAGAAATGAAATCAAAAGAAATCATAACAGCAAGGAAAGATACATAAGGAAAGAATTGACCACTCGGTCTGAGTCATGGTCGGAGTAGGATATGGAAACGGTAGAGAAATCCGCTGGTATGGTAGGTGAAAGGTTCGTGCGCATAGCGTGGATGTATGAGGTTAGACCCAGGATCAAATCCAGGAGGCTCAAAGTGGTGAGCCATGGCCCATCGAGCACAGCTTCGGAGGGTTAAGCTGGTATTCTTAGGACTTGGTGGGGCAGTGAAGAATTGCATGCTCATAGGTTTCATCATCTAAGTCACAAGAAGGACAGGTTGGTGAACGATGGGCATCACTCCATGAGAGTTACGCAGTAAGATAACTCTTGCCTGCACGCATCTGCTATATTCAGCCAGCTGTAAAACAGTCGAGGCCCATGAAAGCATATTGATAGAGGGACGCCTTATACTAGTAGTAAGGAGGCGGTGGAGACAAGAGTGTCTAATCAGCAAGGAGGTCCTATTTACAGTCATCCATGAACAGTTTGTTGGAGACGTCACTTGGGATTGGAGGAGGCAGCGCAAAGACTTTGCCTGGTACGAGGTGGGAGTGTATCTGAGGGAGGTTGAAGCAGTCCGGATTCATCCTGATCAAGAGGTGGCACATCCTATCGATGGGGTTGTGAGAGCGGTCAACGTGGATGGGCCTTAGTTAGTCCCACTGGAGGGGGATATAGTTGGCTCCGAGGCCGTGAAGGATGGGGCAGGAGGAGTCTCCGGCCCTAAAGTCAGAGAAAGATGGAAACTGTGGAGGAAGCTGGGCTGCAGCTGGGTTGATCTCGGGAGGGGAGAAGGCAATCGGTAGTGCGGCCATCCTCCGCCGATGGGGGAGGAGGGTGTTGAGTGGGGTGAGGCAAGCCTCACATGGTAGGATAGATACAGGAGTGGATGTGAAGCAGTTGGTGACCCACCGTTGGACCTAACTTCCAAAGACTTCTATTTTGCCCTTGATAGCAGTTTTGGGGATGAGGAGGTCAGCTCAGTAAGTGAGGATTAGTAGGAGCTGACCCATGGCCAGCCTGCGGTTCAAGTAGGGGATTATGCCAATACCCGGAGGAGAGAGTTGCCTGATGAGACCGAAGGCCTCTTGGCAAGGGCTAGTCCCTTGAGGAAATGAGTGGAGGTTTCCATCGAGTGTGAAAACCAGTATCCTAGCCGTCGGACAGTGGAAGAAGGGTGGAAGAGACTCCCTGTGAGAGAGGCAGGAGCCAATGTGGAAGTGGAGCGATCCCTTGGAGTACGCCGGTGGATGAGTTCAGTTTTGTGGACAGAAAAGGACACCCCCATTGGGCTGGCCTTCCTGCAAAGGCGGGTGTAGTAATGTTGAACAAGCTCTGTGTTCCTCCAGTATGACCCAGACCCAATAGTAACACTTTAATCATCAACCGAGGAAAACATAATCCCCTTGGGGATAGGCAAGTGCAGGAAGCTACATAAAATAAAAATAACAAAGGAGAGATTGGGGACCCTGGAGGGGCACCAACTTGAACAGGCAAGAAAATATTAAGGCACCCCGGAAAGATCAGGCGGCATTTGTAGTCATTCAAAAATGAACGAACCCAAGAAACCATATAAGGAGTTAAGCCTTTGGCACTGAGTAGGGAGCATAAACCACTAGAAGAAATATTATTAAAGCCTCCTTTGATGTCAAGGAAGAGGGTAGAGGTCTTGAGGTCAGCATGCTGTAGTATGCGGACTTCGTGTATGAGGGCCGCACATGTGTCAAAGGTGCTAAGTCCAGGAAGCCTGCCGCATTGGTTAGGGTGGATGAGGCCCGTGGTGCGGGCCATTAGTGATAGCCGGGTTGCCATTATCCATTCCAAAATCTTGGAGAAGGTTTCTAGGAGGACAAGGACTCGCAAGGAGAAGGGAGAGATGTAGTCAGATTTGCCGGGCTTGGAGAGGACAATGCCTTTGGGTTTTTAAGGGATGGGGGGTGGAAGCCATTGATCAGTAGGGGACCTAGGAGGGAGGTGTGCAAGGTGGGGTTGATATTGTTGATCCTCTTCCATATGCCATATGGAATCAGCTCAGGCACAGGGGCTGAGGTGTTGGAGGACATGTGAAGGGCAAGGGGAACTTCATGTTTCTGAAGTGGCAGGAAATCTAACAAAGGTCGCAGGATGGACAATGTGGGGAGGGGGTATTAATGGAGGGAAGAAATGATGCAAGAGGGAGGTGTTGACTTCGACAGGTGTTGTGGCATTTGGAAAGGAGGGGAACCGGTCAGTTGGGCGTCCACTAGCAATCCGGCAGGCACCCCACACTGACTTCGAGTCCAAGGAGGCAAGGAATGAGTTCCCATGTGATGCCTAAGCCCTTTTTATGGCCTCGAAACGCGCAAGGCAGGAGGCACAGGCACTTCCGGCAAGTGACGCGGAGGGGGACATGCATGATATCCTTTCTTCTGTGTTGAAGGCTTGGCGGAGCTGTGATAGGTCAGCTCTCCACCATGGTTTTGAACTAAAGGAAGGAAGTTTGTTTACTGTGTGTGATGCAAGAAGGGGAGTAAGGGTGCCTAGGTGGCGGTCAAACTAAGAACTAAGTGAGGTTGAGGTCGGGAGCAGAGGAGGTGGTGGGACCGCTAGATCATTGATAAGAGGGGAGAGTATGTGCCAAACAGTTTTGGTCCAGTTAGTGGTGGGGTCAGGCTGACGTAGAAAGGGGGAGGAGAAAGGGATTGTGATTAGCATATGGTCAGACCCAGTCAGTGGGTGGGTGACACCCCAGGTGTTAACAAAGGGGGCAAGGGAGGGAGTTGCGAAGGCGAGGTCTAGATGTGCGATCGTACTGGAACCTAGTAAATATACCTGGTTTGTTTAAAAGTAAGTAGCCTAGCTCGGAGGCAAGGTCAAAATATGGGGAAGAAAGATTAAATTCAGTATCACCAATGACGCGTAGAGGGTTAGAAAGAGGATGATGAAGGTTCAAATCCCGAACCAGCTAGGTGGGGAAAGCATATTCCCTAAATAAAAATGGTGGAGTCATCGTGCAGAGGTAAGATGAGCGCCTGGTAGTGGAGTATACATTGTAGACACGAAAAACCCGATGAGCTGGATTAAACAAGCCTGAGGGTGAATGAATGTCAATTGCCATAAAGTTCAACTAGTCAAAAAAAACTGATTCTAGTGCCAAAACTTGCAGGAAATCAACGAGAGCATAAACGTCAACCCTAGGTTTGGCACCGTTAGTAGTAGGTGTGGAAAAACCTTTATAAGAGGAAAATATTTGTAGTCACCCCTTAAAGGCTGCAGGATCCTGGAGTACGACCAAGTGTGGAGGGGTGAGCATAGCCTTAAGGCAATTGAATAAGGATAGAAACACATCCAAGCTCCAAAGGCAGTTGTGCAGAATGAGGGTAAGGGTAGTGCCTGGTGCCTAGGTCAGGAAAGGGGGGTCCAATGCTGGACTCATTGACAGGGGAAGCCTGATGGGCCGTGTGGTAGCGGAGAACTAGAGAGGCAGGTTGCGACTGGTGCTACAGATTTGGGTCGAGGGTCAGCAGGAGCGCCAGTTGGTGGACTGGCTGTTTGGGAGTTGTAAGATCCATGGCGGCAGATGTAGGGGTGGGAGTCCAGGGTGGGTGATGTAGGGTGGGTGCATCCTAGTCCATAACGTCATCATGACCTTGTGCACCTTCAGGTTCAGGGGGGGCGTCATCATTGGTGGGACGGAGGTGGCGGGATGGGCAGGAATGGTCTGTGGCAGGGTGGGCTCCTGCACAGCTAGAACATATCAGGGGGGAGGCGGGACAGCAACCAGCTACAGACTTGGCATTCCCGCCCTTGGGGTATGTTGGATAGTGGCAGTGGTGCGCAGTTCGTATATGTCCCAGAGCACATAGGTGGCAAGCCAGGTTGGTGGCTTTGCACATGGGGGAGGGGTAGCTGTAAAGCCAACACTTCCGGCATTGCATGAACTTCACAGAGGAGTAGGCCTTTTCGACTTTGCGCCTGTGGGAGTAGAGACAGATGGTGGAGCCAAGCCTTTGACATCATCAGGGGACCGGGTGACTACTTCAGATCTAGTGGTCTTTATGCCTCAAAGGTCAGTGTCGGTTTTTAGGAAACATCCTGTGTAGATAGCTACGTCAGTTGCATTGCGAACTGACTCAGAGACGTCAGGGAAGAGATCAGCTTGATCATCGGGGAGGTAGGCTATAGGTAGGCTATGGAGGGCCAATTGCAATTCGTCTGGAGTGGGGTGGAAGGGGCGTTAAGGGTTGTGTCCTACTGGGAATGCTTGGTTAAGACGGTTATTCATGCCTTCATACTAGGGTGAATAAGCAGTGGAGGGTGTGTATGGGTCAGTTCCAAGGAGAATAAGTGATCCTTTATGATTGACACGTGCGGAGAAGGAGAGGAGAATTGGGCAGTTGCGCTGCCTCAGGACAGCAGCCATCAGGTCAGGGGCAGTGGCTGCCATACGGTCGGCTTCTGCATGTGGTGCTGGTGAGGCGCAAGGGGTGAAGAATTTGAGCGCGGCAGAGGGTAACGGTACTGGTCCTCTCCCTTAACTACAGGGTTTTTCTTTTATTTTTATTTTTTTGATTATCTCATATATTTGTTGTTAAGGTACAAGAATGTGCATGGAGCGCTAGCTATGGCAAAAACAAAACCTTAGTTCCAAACAAACATCCTCCATGCCTCAGGGATCAAACCCTTTACTCCCAGCACCCTCTGGTATGGGCCTAACTGCACATCTTGCCTACAAGCAAACAAACCTCCCGCTGGCAGAGAAGACAACAGGTTGAAAGTAAGAAGCAGAAAAGCAGGAAAGCATGAGGAAAACCCTTGATGAAAACTACAACAGATAAGGGGAAAAAATTAGCTACTATTATTGCACCCATAAAGGCGCCAGCAGGTTGATGATGGACCTGGAATTCTGTGGTAACCGACGGCATTAACACAAGTCCAAGAGACAGTACAATACTAGGACCAGGCGTAAACGAATGCAGCTCTGACCGTGGGCAAGAGTCGTAGAGAGGGGAGGTAGTAAGGTACTTGCTAAAGAGGAGAGGAGCAGTAGAGTGCCAGCCATGGTTGAGGCAGTAAGGTGCCAGCTTCGAGGACGGGAGAGCAGCTGGGTGCCAGCTGATCCACCGTGAGGAGAGGAGAGAGGATGATAGGAGGAGGAGGGGTAGACCCAATTATCAGGGACAGAACTGTGTGCGTACCCATCTAGGCAGTTCTCAAAGAACAGAGAGTAGAGGACGCGACCATTGGACTGCAGAGCGACTGAAGGCCTGTAAGGGGTTTCCTCCTACTGCAAGTGTGTCTCCCAGCTGTATGAAGGTAGGGTGTTGCCGACCGTGCAAATATTACGCGAGGCGGAGCAAACAAGCTAAGCAAGGCGAAACAAGAGCCGGGAAAGGAAAGAAAACTATCAACCAGGATGGAAAGGAGAGGATGGACTCAAAGGGGTAGACCCTAATGAGTTTGGCGAGGGGAGACTGAGGTAAACAAGTCCCCACCCCATGGCTTGGCCAGATGGGATAGGAACCTAAATGGTGGATTTGGTGATGATTTCTCGTGGTGTTGAGATTTCAATCGCCGGGTGTGTTGAGGAGACGCAGGTCCCTTAACTATGCGGGATTGCTATTTATTTATACACTACTTCCCAGTACTCATGTTGGCCATATAAAGAAGTATCCTGTGAGACTTAAGGCCATAGTCCTTAAAAGTGCAAACACAGTTTGACCCACAAAGATTTATGCCACTACATCAGCAAATGATCCCCCGGACTGCCTATTTCTCTGTGGGTGTCAAGTACTCCATCAGTAGGTAGCCTTCGATATCTTTGCCCAATGAACTAAGTTCAAACTATGCCGCTCAGTTGCAAACATCACCCTGAATACCAGCTGCTCAGTCTGGATGGTCGTCTTTCTTCCATATATGCACTCATGAGCTGATGCATTCAGATTATCAAGAATGTAGAATATGTAATAGATCATCATGAATATATTACTCTATCATCTTTCACGGAGTGTCAGTAGTTCTGGATACAATCCTACTTCTTGCCTGTGTGGGTTGTAGTCAATATGGTTACCTCCTGGCGCTATATACCATCACATCTTTAGACTCGAAAGTCTAGTACTATATCCCATATGTGTAACAGCCACCCAGAGGGTATTATATAGGCACTCTACCCAGAACCCTAACCCTTGTGACTCATGCATCTGAGTCATACTGTGAAAGTATTCAGCTGACTCCTATGAGTCAACTGCACATCTTCCTAAACTAATCATAACTCATCAAAGAAGTCCGGTACTCTGCAGTCGTCAGATATACGAAACTCATAGCTTGTAAGTTGAGTGATATGCTGAACTAATAACTCTATATGACTCATAACTGTTAGTTATACCCACGATCCACCAATCATAATATAAATGATTGCACTAATTGTGCACCACGTAAAACCCTAGGTCTATAAATGAGTTATAGTGCGAAATTCCTCAAACTCTTATGACTCATAAATAAGAGTTATCTACAATCCTTGGGGATTAGTCACACTTGTGACAGTAGCACTATATTACTCTTAGTTTTATTTTGATTTTTAACTTTTATAGAAGTATTGAAATATTATATACTATCTAATAATAATATAAATATTTTACATTTGACTCTGTATATGTTAAACCCTGACATTGGGGCTTTTTTGAAGATTACTGGAAAATGCATTACAACAATGGTTATCAAAACAAAATGTTTTGTGATTCAACCAGTTTTAGTTTACCTATATCTTCATATAAATACTAGATCCTTAAATAAAACTTTAAAATATTTCTATAATAATTAAAATTCTCTTTAGCCAATCTGCTTTACAGCTATGATTTCAAATTTACCAATAACTTTAAACCATATAGTTTTGTATGATTTCTTTTCTTATACCCTAGTAGACAACCATTTCTTTTAGGCAAATTACCTTTTTCTACCCCTTTCAATGTAGAAACATGAATTCTAACATGGTCTTCCTATTCCTTCACTCTATATTTCAACTGTTATTTCTCTTTATATACTCTCATAGTAGTTATAGTTTGCATGATATTATTTGGAATAGTGATAGATATGAAGAAAACTCACATACTAGCCTGTTTAGTTCTTGTAGACTTTATAGATTGAGCTTACTCAACTATTGTAACGGAATCCTATAATCTTTCTAGTATTACTACTGACTTGATGTTGATTATTACTTATTTGGGTTGATACATGATAAGCGCTACTATTTGGGTATCCCTTCCTGCTTGGTAATGACTTCCTAACTGTTTATTCTTTCCTTGTTTCACTTATCATTAACCCTCCTTGCTTCTACCCATTTGGGAATCGCTATCCTCCAGCTATACATACTGGATTTGTATAGTAGTAGCGATCTCTGGCTCCTTCATGTTTGGATTCCATTACTTGTTTTTGTTAGCTCTATCCTGTAGCTATTAACTCTCTGTTTTCGGAATATGGTAATATTGTTATGCTGCCTCTGTTAGCATGTTGTTGGACAGGATGTTTGCGCTTTTGTTTAGTTTTCCTACATCCAACTTTGGTATTTAAAGAGCCTGCAATCCTTTAAGGATTCGGACTCCCTAGCCTCTCAGGACTATCATCTTTAATACTACTAGGTGAATGGTCACTCTTTCAGTTCCATTCCTTTAACCTTGTCTATTGAAGACCTATCCAGCGACACTTCTCCCCCTGTCCTAATAGTATCTTCAGAGTCCCTTTGGGAGTCTGGAGATACTTGGGAGAAAGTTACATTATTCGACCAAGACTCAAGTATACCTTTGATCTTGGGCAGAGTACTGATCACCTGTCGCCTACCTTGACCCTGCAGTAGTAGTACACCTCCCTGTTGCCAAGAAGGCCTTGAACGGACTCCTGGCAAGACCAGCTCACACTAGCTAGCAACCATTTCGCTTCCAAGTGATACCAGAAGGTACTTCACTAGAGGATTAGTAGTATCCTCCTCAGGATGCCAAAGTCAAGCGCCAGTACGCCCATCTGCTCCACCATCTGAGGACTTTGCACTATCTTCCGTAGATAGTAGCAGCAGCGAAGAAGAGGACCAAACCCAAGCTCCACACCAAGTCCAAGACCAAGCCCAAGTCCAAGAACAATTCCAAGAACAAGTCCAAGAACATCTCCACCAAGAACTTCAATCCAAGAGAGAACCAAGCTCAGAATCAGAATCAGATTCCGGTTCAGAGGACGCTCCTGGACCAGGACCCCTACCTTCGCCACCTAGACCACCCTGTGTACCAAGAGAACTCAGAGAACCAAGCCCTGCACCAGACTATTTTTCTAGTCCATCAAGACCACCTAGTCCACCAAGTCCACCAAGCAATCGTGGCCCTGCACCCATCGCCATGGCAGTCCCCCGTGAGGGAAATAATCGTCCTAAATGGCCTACACCATTTACATTCACAGGAAAAGGAAAAGATCTCGACCCATTGAGAATCAACTCCTGTTACAATACAGTCCATCGATACATCGCCATCTTTGGCATAACTTACAATGCCCCTGAAGCCCTGCAATACTATGGAGCCTATTGCAGAGAGAAAGCGCTTGATAAATTCACCTAATATGAAGCATCCCAAGGAGACCACACAGTTGCCAGACTCAAACAGAAATTTAAGGCCTGCTTCCTTCCTTCCATATCAATAGAGACCATCTATGAACAGTTGCTATAAGTCAAGCAAACTAGCGGTGGAAAAACAGCTCAGATTACCGACACTGTAATCAGACTTGAAACCTTGAGAGACGGTCTCCCCCCAGGACCAATTTTGCACTATTCAGCGAAGCAGAGACTCCTAGATGCCATAGATATCAAACTCAAGGGAGAAGAAAAGTCACATATAACTTCAGATACCTCCTTTGACCAGCTAGTGCAGATAGTGGAAAAGGGAGATGCAATTGCCCACTCTACAGGACTTTATGGAAATCGACTATGAAATGCAAACTCTAATGCAATTTCCCAACAAGCACCCAAGCACTACCAGAATAACACCCAGCTAAATGAACCAAGGTTCTCCAACAATACCTCTCAGAATCTAAGAGTATCCCAGGCTGAGAAGGAATGGCACAGGAAAGACAATTACTGTTACTATTGTGGAAAGCATGGACACTACTCCGATGACTTCTTTGAGAAGAAGAAGCATAGGAGCACCTAGCAGCGAGGAAATGGAGGCCCTGGCGTATCCAGGAGACCACAGAATGTCGGAAGAACATACCACACCCAAGAAGACGATCCCAATGCAAAGCAATCAGTCACAGTTACCACAAACCATGCAGGACCTAGTGGAACTCAATCCCAAGCTCTCGAAGCATACAGCACAGTCAATAGCCATAAAGCAAGGACACTATTTGATACAGTAACCTCAGGAGACAACTTGATATAAGGAAAGTTTGTCACTATCCACTAAATCCATACCAGAGACCACGAGACTCCTATCAACCTGAAGATGGCAGTTAAAGGATCACACTTAGCAATCAACTATGTTGTAAAGCTAGTCATACAAATTGACAAGGAAAGTGGCGATATCTCTCAAGCCCTAGTCTGGTTCCAGGACAACTATGACATCTTCCTAGGAATGTCTTACCTTACTGCACACCATGCTGTAATAGATTACGGAAAATCTATTATCACATTCCTTGACAAAGGAATCACCTTGACCTGCAAGAAAGCAACTCATTCACTATTTTCAGCTCTGAATGAACAGATGCCCCTGACTTCATTTCCAAGTTTCCTACATTATTCCCTGGCAAGAACACAGCAGAATTACCATGCTTGAGAGATGTCAACCACCACATCTAGGTGAAAGACACAATTTCGCAACATAATCCGATATTCTTCACATTCCCTGACAAGATCATGCCAGTATACAGAGCATTAATCAAAGACTAGAAAGTTAAAGGAATCATTTGCCCCAGCGAGGCACACAACCCAATCAACATGTTCCCTAAGCTGAAACCGAATAACGAAATCAGACTACTTGCCGACCTTGTACCCAGGAAGGATATTACTATCAAGGACCATAGAGCGATTCCCAACCAATCCATGATATTCAAAACTGTTGCCAGAGCAAAGTTCAGATTCACCATAGACCTAGCAAACTGGTACTTACAAATTCGAGATCTCCCCAGCCATGAGATATACAACACCATCAAGACACCCTTAGGATCCTTTGCATGCTGAGTTATGCTGCAAGGAGATGCCAACGCCCCTGCTACAGCTATGAGAGTTATAGAGTTTGAACTAGATAGAATTATTGGAAAATTCGTTTAGGCATACATAGATGGTATTACCATCTACTCAGAAACAGTTGAGGACCATATTTTGCACATCAGATTAGTCTTAGAAAGACTGAAGCAGCATCAAATCAAAGCATCGCCAGCCAAGTGCAAATTCTTCGCCACAAAGCTTTCACTTCTAGGACATTTTATAGATGAGAGAGGAATTCATGCAAACCTGAAAAAATTCGTTTCCTTCAGGACTGGCCCACACCAAAATTGAAAAAGGATGTTCACACCTGTATTAGAGTTGTGATATATCATGCACAGTACCTTCCACACCTTGTCTCCAGGACTGCCCCCCTCTCGGACCTAAATTCCCACTATGTGTTTGAAGGGCGACCCCTGCAGGAGGAAGCCTTCAAACAGGTTAAGGGCCTGGCCAAGGAGACAATTGCTCTCCGCCCAATCTCATATGAGACATCAGCTGATCCAGTATAGCTCATTACTGACGCCTCTAAAGTTGGATCAGGAGCATGGGTTGGCCAAGGACCCTCCCCTGAGAAATCATCCCCTGCCGCATTCCACAGCAGAAAGTTTCCAACCAGTCAGGTGCACTACCAAGTCCAGGAATTGGAACCCTTGGCTATTGTGAATGCCATTGAGGCATTCTATCCGATTCTATATGGCACCTAGTTTACTGTTGTGTCTGACAACAAGGTACTATCCTTTTTCCTGAAGCAGACTGACCTACCTTACCGCTAAACTAGATAGCGCAAGTTCCTACAATCTTATGATTTTGATATCATTCATAGACCTGGCAATGATAATGTACTTGAAGATGCACTATCACGGATCTATGAAGACTCCCCTGCTGAAGAAGACCAAATACTCGAAGACCATACAGGTAAGAAACCTATAAAGACACCCTCCTCCACCATGAACAGTGTTTCAAGACACGACCTCAATATCGCCCATGCCCTAGACCCTGCTTCTGCCCTCACTCTTCAAGTACCAACTCGCATTCTTAGTCCTGAACACCACTCCATGTGGAACTCACATCATGGCGCCAGCTCTAACCCCTCCCGATCCCAAAAAGCTAGTCACTACTCAGATTCTGTTGAACAAGTTATGGACAAAGCGGCAGATACCCTCGTGCTTGCAACCAATGCCATTCAAGGTTGTGAAATCATCGTGACCTCCTCCTATCTCAGCAACCCTCTAATGCCATCCCATTCCACAGTACTTATTGAGCGAACTATAGCTCAATTGTCAGGCCTTGTGGCGAGAATTAACAATACTCAAGGAGATATGGACCAACCACTGTGTCCAAATGCTATCACAAACTGCTTTAAACGAATCCATGCTTCTATCACCCAATTGGAAACCCTTGCAGTCACCACCTAGGGAAATATTGTCCCCAGTAGCACACTTACTGAACCTGACCTTCAGCCAACACCAGTCCCTCCTCGACCCCCAGTCAATGAACTGGACCGATTTCTTGAATCTAATAGACACAGAGCCATGTACTGGACTACCTGTGTCTGGGACGAATGTTAAACCCATATAAATGGAAAGAATACAGGATACTTTCCCTCAGGATCTTGCGATGTTCCCAGACCCTTGCCTCCCTACTCTTCCTCCAACTTTGTCTTACCTCATCATCCCATGCGCAGAGCAGAACACAGATTGGCTGTTTTTCCTCTCCTCTACGATGATGGTGGCTACCCAGTGTTTCATACAGTTATTGATAAGGGAAAGGAAAGAGAAATACTGGATATCGATCAAGGATGGGATCTACCTACCCCAGAAGGACCTGTCGATTATGAGGACTGCTTCTTTGATCAGCCCTCTTCACAGCTTGACCATCGCGCTTTTCACTTACCAACAATATGAAAAGAATGTGGTACTCCAGCATTCGAAATACTACCCAGAATGACCCTCTCCTTGAGGTAATCACCAAGGCTATCAACCACCCTGACTGGCTCTTATATGATGGAGTTCTCGTCAGAAAGGGGAAGGATGACTGTAGAGACTGTCCTTATGTTCCCTATGAAGCAAGCAATCATAGTGCTAACATCAGAAGTTAAATTATGCGCATTACCCATGAACAAATGGCACATATGGGTTGGCAGAATTGTTTTGAATATACTTCAAGACACTTCTACTGGCTCTCCATGAGGAACGATTTTAAAGGCTATGTCCGGAGATGCCACCAATGGCAGCTCAACAAGCAACCTACCACTGTCCCTGAAGGATCAGCCACCCCCCTCCCTGGCCCCAGGCAGCCATTCTCGTGTCTTGCAATTGACTTTGCAGGACCCATCCCTAGCGATTCCAAGCTTGAACTCATCATGGTTGTCTTCGATCGATTCAGTGGCTTTACCTACCTCATACCAGTCTCCCAGAACATCATAGCTATTAAAACAGGGCAAACCCTGCTTGCGCGTGTTTTCTCTATTCATGGTTTCCCTACCTCCCTAGTCTCTGCCCGAGACCCAAAGTTTACCTCACGCCTTTGGACACAGCTAATGGCGATTCATAATGTGGACCTCAATATGGCTATATCAGATCATCACCAGACCAATGGACAGACTGAGCGCAGAATCAGAACTATTCGCCAACGCCTTAGGAACTATGTCAACTCCAAAGGAAATAAGTGGATTCGCCACCTACCTCATGTCCAGACTGCAATCAATGCAGCCACCAGTGATAGCACATAACTCTCCCTCTTCGTAATCACCATTGGCAGACTACCAAACCTGCTTCCTAACCTCCGAGTTCTCTCCACTTCAGTACCACCAGCAGAAGAGATTGCTTCACAGATCATGAAGAATCAACAACTTGCCAGAAATGCACTCAAGAAGGCCTGAGCATGCCAAACCACCTCCTGCAAATATAGATGAAAGGATGGACCCCCAATCATCCCTAATGAAACTGAAGTTATCCTCAAATCAGCACCCTATGTCCATAAGGTGGGAGGAAATCACAAGCTAGTTGGACCATGGTTTGGACCCTTCTTAGAGAGCGAAGGACCTGCCAGACATAATAACTACAAACTCATACTCAATCTAGTGATGGCTGGAATCCACCCATGGATCCATCCTAGCCATCTTCACATTTACCTAAGACCCAACCCCTTCGCCTTTCCAGGAATACCTGAACCCATATCCACAGCGCCTGTCACCATCGATGCTAGTAGACAAGAGTTATGGGAAATCGAAAAGATACTCAAAGATCAAATCTAGCGCAGAAAAAGACAGTTCTTTATCCATTGGAAAGGCTATGACGAAATCGAAGCAACATCGGAACCCCTCTATAACCTTGAAGGCACCAGCACCCACATCGGATCCTACAGGTTCGATACCGATAATGAATCTATACCTTTCAGACTCCCTTAGTCTTATGGCGAGACTTTCTCTTCTTGCACAGTACAGAAACCAGACTATACCCCCCTCTCACCTGAGCTTGACCCTGACGAAATTTGAAAACCTCTCCAAGACTCAAACTACTCAGAATCCGAACCCAGCACAACTCTCCCCACCTTGAATGAATCTGAGATGGAAGGCTAACTGCTTCATGGTATTGTCTTCACTACTATGGGGCTACTAAATGTGTAAGGTCCTGACACCAGTGATGGATATATGTTTACTGATTAAGTTATATGTTTTGAAATTGAGTGGAATGCTCCAAAGGCGGGTTGGTCTTTAAGGCCTTTAGGATATTCCCTATAGTTTTGATTGTTTTATTTCTTTTAAGGGGAATGTAACAGAATCCTACAATCTTTCTAGTATTACTACTGACTTGATGTTGGTTAGTACTTATTTGTGTTGATACCTGATAAGCGCTACTATTTGGTTGTCCCTTCCTACTTGATTATGACTTCCTAACTGTTTATTCTTTCCTTGTTTTGCTAATCAATACCCCACCTTGCTTCTACCGATGTGGGTATCGCTATCCTCCTGCTATTGTAACACATATGGGATATGGTACTAGACTTTCGAGTCTAAAGATGTGATGGTGTATAGCGCCTGGAGGTGACTATATTGACTACAACGCACACTGGCAAGAATTAGGATGGTATCCAGAACTACTCTGCCTCGGTGAAAGATGACAGAGTAATTTATCCAAGTGGATCTAATACGTATTCTGCATTGTTGATAATCTGAATGCTTCTGCACCTGAGTGCATATATGCAGGAAAGGCAGCCATCCAGACTGATCACCTGGTATTCTGTATGATGTAGCAAATGGGCGGCATCAATTTGAACTTAGTTCATTTGGCAAAGAGATCGAAGGCTATCTACTGGTGGAGTGCTTGACACCCTCAAACCAATAGATAGTCCGTGGGATCATTTGCTGTAGTGGAGGCATACATCTTCAGGGTCAAACTGTGTTCGCACTGTTTAGACCATCGCCGAAGTTTCCAAGGATACTTTTTTAATATGGCCAACCTAAGTACTGGGAAAAGTGTATAAATAGTTAGCAGTCCTACGTAGTTAAGGCATCATCAAGCAACGGAGAAGAGACCTTAACAATATATTCAGTTATTCAGTTATCAAGTTAACAAGTTATAAAGCCTTCGACAACCCTTTTATCTTAACCCTACTTTTACCGATCTTTCCTGACAGTTCTATGATTTTCTCGATACGAGAAAGGCCTAGTCAATTCAACAGTACTCAATTGGCTACCCCGTAACACTATATTGTTAATCTCCTGTCACCAAAGCAACTCTATATTCTCTCATGCCCGAGAATACTTTGACGCTCAAAGCTTTCATCAGTGCCAACATTATTGGCACTGCCGACCTCTCAAGTTGGACAACGTTTTTCCTATCTGCTCCGAAGAATACGCAATTGACCTCCGAGCAGTGGCACTGCGACAACTTGCTCGCATACAGTGAAAATATACAGAACATATCTATCGTCAAGATAGACGGCGGATAACTGCCTTTACAAAACGCAAACAATAATTTACTATATCCTCTTTTGAAGAGATACTTGTTGCTGACCTTGTAGACAACCCGCTATTTAAGCTAATTTCTCTTCTAGTTAGCACCTTTGAGCTAGAGGCCAGACTACTGGTTATTTTATATTTTTTAAAAGAGAAATTGTTTGGGTGTCTAAGCTAGCTGTCATTGGCTATGGCACGTGATGACACACCTATTCCTAGTCCTTTGGGACATGATAGTATGATCGAAGAGGATGACATGGAATATACCCCTGCGGCATCTTTGATCCCATCCTGAAGCCGTACCAGCTCTCACATTACTCATTTGGGTCGTCCACCATCATGAGTTCAGAAACGTGCCGAGCGAACCAATAAGCCTGTCAATACGCAAGATAACATCCTGCAAAATTTTGACTATGCATTACGCAACCTAGACCGATCCTTGAAAGAAAGTGCCGATGAGAATCACATAGCGATCAGTGCACTATCACAGGAGGCCAGGCAGGGTTTTACAATGCTAGAGTTGCTGCAGAGCCGTACAGCCAGAGGCGAAGTTATCAATGATGCTGAGATACAGGACGGTTGCCGTACATACGAACAATTGAGTGACGACACCGAATGGGAGCAGCAAAGGTTACGTGCCCAAGTTCAGGAAGAGTTTCGACCCTTAACCGGCTCAATAAGAGCAACAGGAACAAGTTTCAGAAACCAGGGACCGAATCCTGGAAAAGGCACTAATGGAACTCAATACTAAGTTGAACCAACAGGAACAGGAATTGACCATAAGGATGAATGAGCAGCGAGAAATTGCTGCTCTACAGCAACGAGAACAGAGTGCAGGTATGAAGGCCTACCTAGATGCTCAGGTACTTCGATTAGCGGAAATCACACCTGCACCAACACAGCATGGACCTAGTAATGGTGATCCAGGACTGTCTAACTGAGGACCCACAATGGTACCAATAGAATGTACTATTCCTACAAAGGAATCAGCATCAACTCCCAGGAAGGATAAAGGAAATGGAGTTGACCATGGAGGAAATAACCTACCACCGCCACCACCACCAGGTAAACTTGGTGATGCCCCTGACCTGGATAATGATGGGTCCGATAGTGATAGAGAGGATGGACGAGGTAGAAAGCATGGCAGGCCGGAACGCGCTCCCCGTTTACCATCTATTCCCATGAAGGATGTACCCAAAGTGAGGTTAACTATGGCTTTCTTAGAACGTATCGATGGACTCTCCCGACCAGCAAAGCTAATAGCGGAACCACCCTGCTTCTTCAAAGGAAATGACAACTAAGATGTTCGAAACTGGTTGACAGCCTGTGAAGACTACTTCGATCGCAAACCTACACTGTGGGAAAATCATGCACACTGAAAAAGTGATTTTTTTTTTTTTTTCCCTTGGGGAAAACAAAGGGGAACAGAGTGGCACCCTTCTCGGAGAATTACCGGAAGGTGATGGGTGGAATAGGTGGATATACCTGGGACCCAGACTATTCCACCTGTGAACGCTTTCGACAAGAAATTACCAAGCGATATATCGGCATCGAGGAGGAACGACTAGCCCTAGAAGTAATGACTAAGGTAGTCTATAAGGGAAATATCGATACCTATCTTCTATTTCTTGAAAATCTCAACATCAAGGCCGGTCTCACAGGAATTAGTTGGAGTGTACAGGTGGAAAGCAAACTTCCAGAAGAAATTCTTCGCCAGTTATCTCATCTAAAGTTTTCCTCAGATGAGGAATGGATGGAAACCATACTGGAAGTTGGCAGACAAGAGGAGGAATTTCTGGAACGGCGGAAACTATCCAAAGGTGAACCCTCAAACAGTGGAGCATTCAAGCGAAAACCCGCTGATACAGCAAAAGGGTTCAACACCAAACACGGATACACCGACCAGAAACAAAAAAACAGTCCTACGCGATAGAATTCAGCTAAATGAAAATCATCAGAAAAGAAGGGAGGATTCCATAATAAGGATGAGCATACGGACTGGAAGAATGCTCATGATGGAATCCCTCAAGACGTTGTGGATAAGCGAAAGACAGTAAAGGCTTGCACTTGCTGCGGCCGCAACAACCACACTTGGCGAAAATGTAGAAAAGACATAGAGGTAGCAAGAGCTTTCGCTAAGCAACCAACAAAGGACCGACCAGAGTTTTCCACTAAACACGAACGGCTGCTCTCGCTGTAAGAACATCACAGCCAAAGGTGAACCAGATTCAGAGACAACCAGCCCCCTGGTTATGGGAATTATCGGACACAGAAATGTCCTAAAGGCACTAATGGTGACGGCGATTGGGTATTCGGGGCACTAGCAATAGCGACCGGAATCGAAACTGGGAACCCTCAAGTCTAGGGTGGTGAAGATTACGACAATAAGGATACCGACGATAAAAAAGAATTCCAAAATTCTTCAAAAAAATTAGCATGCAGGTCCATATTTGCATGGTGGGAACCGTTGTTCCCTGAAACCTTGATGAGGTTCCGTAGCGTGCTTCAACTGAGTGGAATCAGGGGACCAGAGGATGAGACCTCCCCCGTCAGGGAGATCTCGGTTATTTTTTCCCTCAGATTGGTTCTAATTTTAGGTTCCTGATTTTTACTACTTCGGAAGAAGGATCTCCTTTTAAGGCACTTGGATGTGTTTCACGTTTTTAGACACTAGGGAAGTGCAGGGCAGTACCAGGGGTGAACTACCGGTACGCTCTAGCCCTAGATGCCTCCCGTACAAATTACCGTTGTTTAATCCGCCAGAAGGGTGGATTGAACGCAGGACCCTCCGGACAAAATGAACGGGCCAGGCTCATTTTACTATTAGACGATAGCTAAACAGCTGTAAAGTCTTCTTGGAAATCTCCGGATATCGGCTCGGTTACCCTGAGGGTGTTGTGGCAACAAAAAACAATTACAACAACTACAACAACAAAGGTCCCTATAGCAACCAACCATACCGCTAATTATGGTAATGGTCAAAAAAAAAAAAAAAAGGAAAAAGAGAAAATATCTTGCATGGTAACCTAACACTATTTTAAGTGCAATTATTATCGCTTTTGGAGGAGATATTCCAAATTCGGAAACAGTCAGTATTTTCGGAATTTTTTGCTCCTTTAGGGTATTAGCCTACACGAAAGGCAGAGAAGTATCATTTTTCATTGCATTTTTTGTGGCGTTTTATTGGTCTCTCCCATATTGGCAGGGGTTTTAATTTTTTTGGGAGCCCCTCGGGAGGGGGTAAAGACCGCTCGTAGTGGGCTGCCCAGAATCTTAATAATTAACAATTTGTTTAGTTCGTGTTAGGCACAAACGACTCCCAAGAGGATTACATGACTTTTCAGAAGAAACTGCATAAATCTGAACCTCCACAGGCAATAACCCCCATGCGGCCCCTGCGTTCGCCCGCGGAGTCGACACTTGTACCTTGTGCAGTTGCTCGTTTACTAAGAAAAACGAGAAATTGGAACAGATCTTGTAACCCCGTATAAGTCATCGCCCCACGGTCTAAGGGTATAATGTCACGTGGTCCATCTTAAGGTCACGTGTTCAACTCCCCGGTCCAGCAGGGTTATTGGTCGCAAGAGATATTTTCTACCAATCATGATTGCGTCTTCAAACCTTCCTGCAAGAGGATAACAATGACCCGACGGAGTGATTTTCGCCTGACCCTCCAGAAGGGTCTTCCAGCTTGTAATAGCAAGTAGAACGGAAGAAATCGGTCGGTCTCTTAAAGAGTTATAAGTGAAAATATCCTATGAGCCTGTCGGGTGACCGAGGTCAACGACGCACGGCGACAGGAGAGTTGATCACCTCATATACGGATAAAGTACAAGTGCATTTGGCCTGTAAATCGGTGGACCCCCATTGGAGGATAGGACGCTATTATTCCTAAGAAAGGAGGAGGGGACTGAAGGCCGTGGAGGTGTGGGAAGGAGTTCTCAGGGTCACGAGAGCACGCCACTTCTAAATCATAGAGAAGATATCTTCATAGTTGTAAAGCCGTGGGAACAAGGTCGCAGGGTATAAATACCTGGGCAGTCCTCGGTCTTAGATAGAGCATCAAGTAACGGAGAAGAGATCCTATCAATATTATATGTTATTACTCAAAAATCTTTACCTACCAGCCTTCTTAGACAATCTCCGTTTACGAAGAAAGATTTAAGCCTATTTCGATTCGCTTGCCCTTAGAATCAACTACCCCTAACAGTATATTTATATTTCTCCTTGTTACCAAGGCTCAATACATGACATTTGGACATCTCCAAGTCAGACCTCTTGAATCACACAAGCTCATAGCTGATTCCACTGTCCTCGACGAGCTTCTGCTCGAACCTCGCCCCTCAAAATACATCTCCTCATTCGAAGAAATATTGGAGAACTCCGTCTCGGAGATCGAATTCTATATACCTCAGGAACCCTCCTGGTTCACCGACCCCTTACTCGTCCCTACCGAATCAGATTTCCAAGAAATCTACGAACACTTCTACAGTCCCACCTTCCTGTGGAAACCGTTCCAAGACTACGATAGTAAAGAACAAGGAACCTCCAGTTCTTTCAGCTTTGCCTCCTCCTCCTTCACCCCATCTCTGTGGAGACTAGGAAAACATCTGGAGTCCCAATAAGAACTAGATGGCCCGACAATTGACTGTCGACACGGACAAAGTCATATCGAATATAGAGGAAGTCTCTCTAGTTGGAAGCCATCATGCACCTGGGCCATCCAGGTCACCTTTGGCACACCACCACCATTCACAGCCAAGTGGAGTCAGAAAATCGGCCTCTGGAACTCGTTCAAGCTCTCCCCGTCCTCCCGACGCCAGAAATCCAGCTATCGAAATATTAGCAGAACGTATAGGCCTGGCAATTAGCTACTTCGACAGTACCCTTTAGGAATCTGTTGATATGCAACATCTGGCCTACCGGGAACTATCTGGGCAAGCTCAGGATCAGGCAACCCAACTACAGCACCATGCCCAACGGATAACCCGTGGGGAACTGATCATTGGCGAAGAGTTGAAACAGGTCAATTCGGGACTTGAAATGTTAGCAACCGAAACCGCCGCACTGCAAGATGCAACCACCAAAGGATTAGAGGCAAATTGCGGGCGCAGGAAGAACGGGCTGCACACCAGGAGGCGGTAAGTACCCAACTTCATGCTAACATTGGGACAACAGGACAAGAGTCGCTGGATCGAGACCGCCAGCTAGAACAGGGTTTGGCTTGGCAAAAGGCAGAACTCCTCCGAAGACAAGTGGCCGCACAAAAAGAACAGGAGCGGACCAGAGAGGAGTTACGAGAACTGCACCAACGCCTGCAACAGCAGCGGTCAGATAGAGAGGCCTATGTGATCAGGCAGAATGCTGCATTTGAACAACTAAAGCGAATGTTGACTCGGATGAAGGAAACCCTGCTGCAACTACAAGTTGCGAGGAACCCACCAAGTGTGTGGGAAACAGTGGCACCACAGCCGGTGGAAAATCGGGGATTGGAAAAACGAAGCACGGCGGACGGCGGAGAAGAGTTCCGGTTCATTCCCCGTAGAGTCAAGGGAAAGGCCGTGGATCGTGGGGATGGAAACGGAAATGGCGGAAAAGAACCACCACCGCCCCCAGCAAATCCACCCAACCTAGGAGATGATGACCCTGGGTCGGAAACGGAGGTGGTCCCTCACGACGGGTTGGTGAGCCATCACGAAGACCCTTACCTGGCCAGAAGTTTGAATCTGAAGCCGACGCATGGGTCGACCGACTAGGGCAAGCCTTGTCAAGAACCAACCGCCGGCAGGCGGATCCACCATTCAAGTTTGAGAATAGGCCGACTCAGGATGTGCGAGTATGGTTATTAAATTGCGAGGACTACTTTGGGAGGAACCCATGGCAATGGGAAAACGATGAAGAACGCATCAAGTATGCGTTAGGAAGAATGGAAGGAACTGAGGTAGCCCCTTACTCGATAACCTATCGAAAGAAAATGACTGGGGACATCGGATTCCCAAAACATGAGGGCTATGATTTGTGGATCACTTTCCGAGCCGAAGTTACAGAACGATTCTCAGTACTTCATAAGGCACAAGAAGCCTTAACCGAGATGGAGAAGGTGCGGTATACAGGGAATATAGAGAAGTATCTCCTCACCATGGAAAACCACAACATCGAGGTGGAAGTATCTGGTATCGCTTGGAGAACCATAATTCAGCGTCAACTTCCTATTGAGGCCATGTGTACGCTATCACATGAGAATCATGACTTGGATAGTTAATGGATCAAGGCAGTCCGCAGGGTTACCAAAGCGGAAGAATCGTTCAAAGAACAGCAAGGGCTATTCAGAAAAAACGACCAGGGTAAAACCGACTCCCAGAAAAGAAAACGGGAGGAGGAATCAAAATCTAGCAAGACCACTGCTGGAAATAAGAAACGAAAAACCTATACGGCAGCTGAAAAGGCAGCCTAGAAATTGAAAAAACAAGTGGAAAAAGGGAAAAAAGCCCCCGCTGAAGGAAAGGTTGAGCATACAAATTGGGTTGAAGCTCATAAAGGAATCCCTAAGGATAAAATTGAAGAAAGGAAGAAAGCCAATCAATGCACCCGTTGCAAATTGGCTAACCACACTTGGAAGTTCTGCAGGAAACAGGCTCAAGTATCGGTTATAGGGCAAAAAAGGGGAAATTTCAAACCCCAATATTGACGACCCCATATATCAAAGGGGCAACCAAAACCTACGACTAGGATGAAACAAGTCAACCAGCCCATGATTTGGGAACTGGACGACATGGATGAAACCTAGAAAAGGTTTTCAGGCACTGGCAGCGACGGTGACCGGGTACTCGGTTATGGACCCCTTACCGAAATCGAAATCAACAAGGGGGCTCGACCTCTGCGAGGTCCTTCTAGCAGGTATTCCGCGCTTCTCCGTGGGAAACTCAAATCCAAAGCGAGAGTAACGAAAAGCAATCCAGACCTACGGGAGTATCGCACACCTAAGAATGACAGGCGAGCAAGAAGCAATTAACTTGGACGGCGGCTCGTGGTAGTCCGGGACTAAGTCTGGGAACCTAAAACTCAAAAAGAAGAATGCGGAGCGGCACATTTGATGTATATCGGACCTCAGTACGGAAGACGGTCAACCAATCTCGCATCCGTATATAGCCCTAAATCCTTACAAGAGATCCAAGGAAGAGTGGACAGACCAGCGCTGACTAGGAACTTCTTAAGAATGACAAGGGGAAATTAGTCTAGCATGGATCGTGAGAAGCCTTCCAGGAACAAAATAAATTACAGGTCGGCTGGACAACGGAATAGTGGGAGAAACGGAACAGGATCCCGGACACTAAGAAAAATGAAGTTGAAGAGAATAAGTAACTACGGCCACCTAGTTCACACGCTAAATGGAGCGGGGTAAATCCGTCCCGAACCTGGACTCCGGCTTTGTGCACAGGATTGGCACGATAGACTCATGGGGTAAACGAGGCCATCCGTGAAGAATCCCGGGAGCCCAAATACGCTGATATAGTCAAAACGATACGAGTACGGCTCCAGTGGAGACAAAAGCGGGGGCTGGGAAGGGCAAATGCCAGGTGTATGGGAACCCTTCAGCAAGGGGTAAAGACCGCTAGTAGTGGGCTGCCCAGTACACCAAAGACAGAGATTTTAGTTTGTCTGAGGAGGATTAAATAGCTGAAACCATGCGGGCATGGTAACAAACACCCTAAGTTACCACAACAACGAAAATGTCATACAAACGACCTGCACAGGCCCCTAGCGGCCCTAATAAAAGAAATAAAACCGCTGCACCTGCCCCGCCTTATTATTCATGCCCTGAAGGCTGGGTAACCATCGAAGCAAATGAAGAACGGATCCCGATCCGTGTTTTATTAGACTCAGGGTCTAATATATTCCTAATTAACCAAGAACTGGTTAATAAACATTTCTTACCATACCACACCCGCACAAATAGCTTGGACATTTACACCTTTGAAGGAACCACAGTAGCAAATGGGGGAAAACACTACAGACATCCTATTCTCTTAGAGATCGGAAGCAATGCACACCTATCTCACACATCTTGTGAAAAAGCCAATGCTGGCAAATATGACCTAATCATCCCATTTGGATGGTGGCATACAGAACATCCCATAACGCACTTTGAGGACGCGCAAAAATCAATATTTAAAGATGAGAAATGCCAAAGTCATGTTAATGATGAAGGCATAGACTTGACATTTGAATGGGACAAACTGTGGCATACGACCCTGAAGCACGATATATTGGAAGGATCGAAATAGCACCCACTCCATAGTCAAAAGAAATTCTGCAAATACCTCAGGAATACCATGAATTCAAGAGGGTTTTTGCACCAGAAACGGCAGAAAACCTAGCCGGCAGAAGAACGTTTGACCACGCCATTGACTTGATACCGGGCGCGGTACCACTATGAGGCCGGATATATCCTATGTCAGCCCACCAGCTGGATTTGCTTAGCAAATACTTGCAAAAAATGCAGGATCAAGGGAAAATCGTGGAAAGCAAGTCTCCTGCTGGGGCTCCAATCTTATTTGTCCCTAAACCTGATGGTTCAATGAGGCTATGTGTGGACTACCGGCAGTTTAATAAGCTAACGGTAGCCAACAAATACCCGCTACCGCTAATGAGCGAGCTTCGCGAGCGCGTGGCAGGCGCTCAAATATTCACTAAGCTGGACTAAAAAGATGGCTATCACCTGCAAAGAATAAAGGAAGGAGATGAGTGGAAAACAGCTTTCCGGACCCGATACGGCCACTTTGAATACAAAGTAATGCCGTTCGGACTGGTAAACGCACCAGCCACATTCCAGGCCCTGATGAACAAATTCCACGCGAATTTTTAGATCATGGAGTGGTGGTCTACCTAGACGACATCTTAACTTACTCCAAGACAGAGAAAGAACACGTTGACTTGGTCAAAAGAGAACTCTCTCGCTTGGAGGAATATGATCTAGCGGTATCGACCAACAAGTCAGTTTTTCCTGTAGATACGTGGAATTTTTAGGGTATATGGTGGCAATTGATGGAGTCACCATGAGTGAAAGAAAGGTCGAAAGCATAAAATTTTGGAAGGCACCAAGGTCAGTCAAGGAGGTGCAAATATTCATTGGCTTCGCCAATTTTTACCGACGTTTCATTAAAGATTTCTCAATAATCTGCAAACCAATAACCGAAACGTTGAAGGGCGACCCCAGAAAATTCAGCTGGGGGCCAGAACAAGATGCGGCATTTGAAGAACTTAAGAAAAGATTTATCTCTGCCCCTATATCTGTCATTTCTACCCTGACAGAGAAACAATTGTGGAAACAGATGCTAGCGATTTTGCGCTAGGATGTGTCCTCTCACAGTTTAAAGACAAAAAGCTACATCCGGTGGCTTTCCATTCATGGAAGCTGAGCCCAGCAGTGCGAAATTATGAGATCCATGATAAGGAACTATTTGCGATTCTGGAAGCATTTAAGGAATGGAAACAGTACCTGGTCGGTACAGAAAAACCAGTAACTGTGTACACTGATCACCAGAATCTACAAAGCTTCCTTACAACTAAGGTATGGAATCCATATTAAATACGATTGGCTCAGCAACAAGCGAACAACAATTTCAAGATTGTCTACTGACCACGAAAGCGAGGCGGAAAGACAGATGCACAAAGCCGACGGCCGGAGTACCGTCCCGAGGAGCGAGCTGCGCATAGCGAACAATCAATATTCAAGCCTTCTCACTTCCAAATCACACTGGTGCATTTAAATCAGCCAGAACGTAAGGAAAGAATAATTGGCACAGAGTCGACTGATTTCTTGCGAATAAAATTGCTGTCTCTAAATGCACAAATGCCTACAAAAGGGTCCAGACTAGCAACAGGACACGACCTATACGCACTAGAGGACTTTATAATTCCTGCCAAAGGGCAAAGGTTGGTGGAAACGGGAATTTCCGTTGGATTACCAAAAGGAACATACGCCCGGTTAGCACCACGCAGTAGAATGGCCGCCTAATTTAGGATCAGCATTGGCTGAGGAGTAATCGACGCGGAATACACCGGAGAAGTCATGGTTATCAAAATGAACCATGGAAACCATGATTGCCAGGTTCGCAAAGGTGACCAAATGGCACAAATGATCATTGAGAACATACACATGGCGGAAGCGATGCAAGTGGATGGACTAGCAGATACTGCAGGGGGCAAAGTGGGATTTGGAAGCACGGATGTATCACCCAGACGATCATCAGCAACAAAGACCCAGGTAGTGGTTGCATACTTGCAAGCGGACCAGGCCGACAATGAGTTTCTTGATGAAACAGACCATCAAGCAAGACAAGGCAAAGGCATACCTCTAATGTCTAACGCTATATTGTCAAAGGTTGATATTAGGAAATATGACCAGACATTATTAAAAACCATTCAAGAGGCAGGACAGAACGATGAAGAGTGGCAGAAACGCAAGCAAGAATTGGAAACGTTAACCGATGAGGGCAAACCATTACTAAGTCACTGGGCAGTAACGGAAAAACTGATATACTATAAGAATCGCTTATATATTCCTGACAACGAACAGCTGCAAACAACTATAGCCAAAGGTTGCCACGACTCTAAAATAGCTGTACACTTTGGACAGGAGAAGACCCTGGAAATTGTTACCAGAGACTTTTATTGGAAAGGGCTGACAGCGTGGATTAATGACTACGTACGGTCATGTGACGAATGTCAACATAATAAATCTCCACGACATGCGCGGTTCTGTCTGCTGCAGCCTCTAGAAGTTTCATTCGCAGCCTGGTCATCTATATCAACCGACTTTATAACACAACTACCAGAATCAAAAGGAAGAACACAAATTATGGTAGTCGTGGATAGGTTTACAAAGATGGCTCACTTCATAGGTCTGGAAGGTAATGCCACTGCCAAGGAAGTTGCAAACGTATTCTTGAGGGATGTCTGGAAGCTACATGGACTCCCAGCGGAAATTATATCCGACATGGATGCAAAGTTTTCAGTGGAATTCTGGGAATCCCTATTCAAAGCCTTGGGGCTAAAACAAAAGATATCAACTGCGTACCACACGCAAACTGATGGACAAACTGAGGGGACCAACCAAGTGCTGGAAGGATACCTCAGAAACTTTGTCAATTACGACCAAACAGACTGGTACCAGCAGTTACCACTAGCCGAGCATGCCTACAGCAATTCGGTAACGAACGCACATGGCATGTCACCCTTCTACGCAAACTATGTATTCCACCCACAAACACAATGGATGAAGGAACGTGAAGCACAAAATCCAGGCGCCAAGCTATATGCACACTGGATGCCAACAATACAACAACAGGCCAGACAAGCGTTGGAACAAACGCGAGGATATATGAGCCAATATTATGACCGCAAGGCTAAGCAGCAACCAGACATCAAGGTCGGAGACCTGGTCATGTTAAATGCAAAGAACATTCGGACCAAACGACCCACAAAGAAGCTTAGCCCAAAGCTGGATGGCCCGTTTAAGGTATTGGAAAAAGGATGTGAACGTGCCTAGAAACTAGAAATATCACCAAGATGGAAGATTCATACGATATTTCATGTATCATTGTTGGAACCCTATCAAACATCCAATCGACCAGCAAGGGAACAACCTCCCCGTGAGCCAGAAGAAATCGATTCAGATTTTAAAAGGGAAATCGAAAGAATCGTGAGGAGTGAAATAATCTCTTATATCTGGCGTGTTGGAGGTCGGAACCGACCGATGCGTGAGCTACGGTACTTTGTGAAGGGACTGGCTGTTCCGAAGATGAAAATACTTGGGAACCACCAGACCACTTAGAACATGCACAGGAATTAGTGAAGGCGTTTCATAGGTTGAATCCGGATATGCCAAAGAGGGCAGATATTGAATGACAAGGAAAAGGTTTTCCTCGCGTGGCCAAGTAAATGCGTTAGGTTTTTCACCCTACCAAGTCGAGTTCAAGAATGGAATGATATATTTCGGAAATTGTTAAAAGTTGGGTTTTTATGGTTAAAAATTGTTTATTTAATTTTTCTTTATTGTTATTTTTGGGATCCCTAAAGAGAGGGTAACCTTTGAAAAAGCGATTAGGGAGAAACCGCACAGAGGAGGGAGCTCGTGTTAGGCACAAATGACTCCCAAGAGGATTACATGACTTTTCAGAAGGAACTGCATGAATCTGAACCTCCACAGGCAATTGCCCACCTGCAGCCCCATAGTTCGCCCGTGGAGTCGACACTGGCACCTTGTGCAGTTGCTCATTTACTAAGAAAAATGAGAAATTGGAACACATCTTGTAACCCCATATAAGTCGTCGCCGTCACGGTCTAAGGGTATAATGTCACTTGGTCCATCTTAAGGTTACGTGTTCAACTCCCTGGTCCAGCAGGGTTATTGGTCGAATGAGATATTTTCTACCAATCGGGTTTGCGTCTTCAAACCATCCTGCAGGACGATAACGATAGCCCGACGGAGTGATTTTCACCTGACCCTCCAGAAAGGCCTTCCAGCTTGTCATAGCAAGTCGAACGGAGGAAATCGGTCAGTCGCTTAATGAGTTATAAGCGAAAACATCCTATGAGCCTGTTGGGTGACCGAGGTCGCCGACACACGGCGACATTTGAGTTGATCACCTCATATACGGATAAAGCACAAGTGCATTTGGCCTGTAAATCGGTGGACTCCCATTGAAGGATAGGACGCTATCATTCCTAAGAAAGGATGAGGGGACTGAAGGCCGTGGAGGTGTGGGAAGGAGTTCTCATGGTCAAGAGAGCTCACCACTTCTAAATCATAGAAGAGATATCTTCATAGTTGTAAAGCCGTGGGAACGTGGTCGCAGGGTATAAATACCTGGGCAGTCCCCGGTCTTAGATAGAGCATCAAGCAACGGAGAAGAGATCCTATCAATATCATACATTATTACTCAAAAATCTTTACCTACGAGCCTTCTTAGACAATCTCCGTTTACGAAGAAAGATTTAAGCCTAGTTCGATTCGCTTACCCTTTGAATCAACTACGCTTAACAGTTCGTCTGGGGAGACCTCTATGGTCGTAACAATGCTGGCGTTGTCACGAACACCCCAGCTATACAACCATAATGTCTTCTAACCGAGGACGAATGGAGATAACACCTTCGCATAAGTGACAAAAGCTCTAACACGAAGAACCAATACATTACCAATGTCCTGAAGGAACTGCACATATCTATGTGTATGGGAAATGATATCGTATAAGAGTTTAATTAGACTCTGGATCTAATATCTTTGTTATACACAAAAATTTAATCAGGGAATTGAATATTCATTACAAGTCTTATGAGGATCCGATACCCATTTTGGGTTTTACTGGAAACGAATTATATACTGGAAGAGATTTTACCCTTCCCCTTTACCTGGAAGTTGGGATAAATAAACACATGTCAAAGATTTTGTGCGAGATCGCACCAACTGGAAATTATGGAATAATAATTCCATTTGGGTGGTGGAATGATGAACATCCTATAACCGAAATTCAAGACTCAGAAAGCTGGAGTTTCAAAGCTCATGGATGTCAGCTACACCTCTTACCGGAGGATGAAGGTATATCAATCGAGTGGGATGAGTAGGTCCTGGAAGATCCAGACTCTGTAGATATTGGAAGAGTTGCAAGAGTAGATGATGAGGAAGAAATAATCCTTGATACACTACCCGCGCAATATCATAACTACAAAGACCTTTTCAGCCCATCAACTGCAGTACAACTACCTCCTTATCATACCTTCGATAATGCTATTGACCTCAAACCAGATTCCCAACCACCTTGGTGACCAATATATCCCCTCTCAGAAAAGCAATTAAAAGCACTACGAACATATCTAAATGATATGTTAAGACTAGGAAAGATTTCCCCCTGCAAATCACCAACCGGACCACCAATACCTTTTGTGCAAAAACCTGATGGACGTCTTAGGTTGGTCGTTGACTATCGAGGTCTAAACAAAGTCACTATCCACAACAAATATTCATTAACCCTTTTGACGGAACTACGCGACCCTGCGGAAGGAGCCACTATATTCACCAAGTTGGACCACAAGGATGGTTACCACCTGATCCGTATTCGAAAGGGCGATGAATGGAAAACAGCTTTTCGCACCGGATATGGCTTATATGAATATAATGTTATGCCATTTGGCCTGCTAAATGCACCAGCCACGTTCCAATCAATAATGACTATGATCCTGAAAGACTTCCTTGATGATGGAGTGGTAGTATACATTGATGATATACTTATATACTCTAAATCTGAGAAGGATCATGTCATATTGGTTAGAAAAGTCTTAGAAAGACTGCGAGAATACAGAATGGCCATCTCGCTTACGACAAGCACCTTCCATGTCACATCAGTGGAGTTCCTGGAGTATATTGTGGCTGTTGAAGGAGTTACCATGAGCGACAGAAAGGTGGAATCAATCAAGGCCTGGAAACCACCCACCTCCGTAAAAGAAATTCAAATATTTATGAGCTGCGCCAACTTCTACCGGCGGTTCATAAAGAATTTCTCCACACTATGCATGCCAAATACTGATTTGCTTAAAGGTAACCAGAAGGATTTTTCTTGGGGTGAAAATCAACAGCAAGCGTTTGAGCAACTCAAACGTCGGTTCATCACAGCTCCGATACTTTGTCATTTCCATCCAGACAGGGAAACAGTAGTGGAAACAGATACCAGTGATTACGCCCTTGGATGTGTCCTTTCTCAATATTTGGACAAAAAACTACATCCTGTTGCTTTCCATTCTCGAAAATTAACACCTGCTGAACGCAATTATGATATTCATGACAAGGAATTGTTGGCAATATTAGTTGCGTTGGAAGAATGGCGATACTATCTTGCTGGAACTGATAAACCGTTCACCATATACACCGATCATCAAAACCTACAATATTTTCTCACTACAAAGGCCTGGTCAGCAAGACAAATTCGCTGGGCTAAGAAGCTCACTGATTTTAACTTTAAAATCATTTATCGACCTGGAACCAGAGGGGGCAAACCAGATGCCTTAAGCAAGTGGCCAGAGTACCGCCCTGAGGAGGGAGCTGAGCATGCCAAGCAGGCTATACTTCAGTCTCATCACTTTGAAAACCTACAGAATAACCAAAACTTGGTCGTCACAGTTAAAAGGGGTAAAGAAATCTACGAACACCTGAGTCAGCGGTTACCGCAAGAGGAATAAAACAATATGCTAAGGATTAAAAGGCTTCAACAGGAAGAAAGAATCCCTACTGGAGGTTCCAAGCTTGCCGCCGGTCATGACCTATACAGTACTGAAAACAACATAGTTCCCGCGAATGGGCAAGTGCTCATTGGGACAGGGTTGGCTATCGGATTACCAATCGGAACATATGCATGTATTGCACCACGTAGTGTGTTAACAGTCAAGCACGGTATTTCCACTCGAGCCGGAGTAGAGGATGCGGACTATAGAGGAGGGTTAAAATCCTCCTAGTCAATACGACTGACAATCCTTTTCTGGTACACACAGGAGACCGGATAGGCCAGATGATTGTGGAAAAGATTGATGAGAGAGAACTTCATGAAGTTATGGAGTTAGATGAAACTAAACGAGCAAGCTAAGGATTTGGCAGTTCAGATAAACGGTTGGAAGAAAACTAACCACAATTCTGTTTCCTATATTCTGACGGAAAGCACGAATATTTGGACTCAACGGACATTACCTCAGACCCAATATGCACTAAAGGACAAACACTAATGTCGAATGCAATAATTGCAAAGTAGGAGGTCAAGAAATTTGATATAAAATTATTGGAAAGGGTAAGAGAAATGGCAAACGAGGATCCAGATTAGCTAGACCGAAAGAAGGAACTGGAAAGTTTACGGAATAATGGCTAAGAAATGCTGAAACAATGGTCCCTATCAGATGGAATGCTCTACTACAAAGAACGCCTATATGTTCCTCAAAACGAACACCTCGAGACAGATATTGCACAAAGCTGTCACGACTCTAAGATTGCAGGACATTTCGGTCAAGAAAAGACTCTGGAAATTATCACAAGAGACTTTTACTAGAAAGGAATCGCGAACTGGATAAACAACTATGTACGATCGTGTACTGAGTGCCAAAAGGCTAAGGCACCAAGACATGCACGCTTTGGGCTGTTACACGCACTACAGGTCCCATTCACTGCTTGGGCATCTACCTCGGTAGACTTTAGCACACAACTTCCCAAATCTGCAGGATACACCCAGATCATGGTTGTAGTCGACCGGTTCACCAAAATGGCACTCTTTATTGGCTTAGAAGAAAACGCGACCGCAAAGGATGTTGCTGAAGCATTCATCAAAGAAGTTTGGAAACTTCTTTAGTTACCAACAGAAATCATTTCCGACAGGGACGCAAAGTTTGCAGGAGAATTTTGGAAATCATTGTGCAAGACATTAAGCATTAAAAGAAAGATGTCTTGGCTTACCATCCGCAATCTGATGGACAAACGGAAAGAGTCAACCAAGTGCTGGGAAGCTACCTTCGAATATTTGTCAACTACGATCAGGAAGACTGGTACATCTACTGCCATTAGCCGAGTATGCATATAACAACTCGGTAACAAGCGCATATGGAATAACCCCTTTCTTAACAAATTATGGTTACCATCCTCAAACTGAAAGGATGAAGGACAGAGAAGCTCAGAATCTGGTAGCAACTATGTATGCTCACTGGATGAAAGCGATACATGAAAAGGCAAAGGAATGCCTTGAGATAACTCGTGAAGGGATGAACAAATACTATGACCGCAAAGCTCGCAGTCAACCAGATCTCAAAATTGGAGACTTGGTTATGCTAAACGCGAGGAATATCAGCACCAAGCGACCGTCTAAGAACTTAGCGCCAAAGTTTTATGGCCCGTTCAAAATCCTAGAGTAAACAGGAAACCTTGCCTACAAATTGGAAATATCAGAGCGATGGAAAATCCATCTGGTATTCCATGTATCGCTACTCGAGCCATACCGAAAATCAGTTCAACCTGGCCGAGAACAACCACCCCTGGCACCTGAAGAAGTTGAAGGTGACCTTGAATGGGAAGTGGATAAAATGATCAAGAGTGAAATAATTTCTTATGAGCGAAGATTCAGAGGACGTTCACGAACGATCCAAGAACTTCGATACTTTGTCTAGTGGAAAGCATGTTCCGAAGATGAGAACACCTGGGAACCACCAGAGCACTTAGAGCATGCTCAAGAATTAATTGAAGATTTTGACAGGGAAAATCCTACAATGCTAAAGTAGGGCTAGGTAGAATCTACGGAAAGGTTTTTCCTGCTTTAGCCAAGTTATCGCAGAAGGTTTATTAACCCTACCGGAAGGAGTACTAAATGGAAGAATTGCTTCAAGACGAAGGTTAGCAAATGGGAGCTGATGTTACACATATGGGATATGGTACTAGACTTTCGAGTCTAAAGATGTGATGGTATATAGCGCCGGGAGGTGACTATATTGACTACAACCCACACTGTCAAGAAGTAGGATCGTATCCAGAACTACTCACACTCTGTGAAAGATACAGAGTAATTTATCCAGGTGGATCTATTACGTATTCTGCATTGTTGATAATCCGAAGGCATCTGCACATGAGTGCATATATGCATGAAAGACGGCCATCCAGACTGATCACCTGGTATTCCGTATGATGTTCGCAAATGGGCAGCATCAATTAGAACTTAGTTCATTTGGCAAAGAGATCGAAGGCTATCTACTGGTGGAGTGCTTGACACCCTCAGACAAATAGATAGTCCGTGGGATCATTTGCTGTAGTGGGGGCTTAAATCTTCAGCGTCAAACAGTGTTCACATTGTATAGACCATGGCCGGTGTTTCCAAGGATACCTCTTTAATATGGTCAACCTAAGTTCTGGGAAAAATGTATAAATAGTTAGCAGTCCCCTGTAGTTTAGGGATCATCAAGCAACGGAGAAGAGACCTTAAGAATATATTCAGTTATTCAGTTATCGAGTTAACAAGTTATAAAGCCCTCGCTATCCCTTTTATCTTAACCCTACTGTTACCGAGCTTTCCGGACAGTTCTCCGATTTTCTCGATACGAGCATGGCCTAGTCAATTCAACAGTACTGAATTGGCTACCCCGTAACAGCTATACCTACTGGATTTGTATCGTAGTAGCGATCTCTTGTTCCTTTCTGTTTGGATTCCATTACATGTGTTTCTTAGCTCCATCCTGTCACTTTTAACTCTCTGTTTTCTGAATATGGTTATCTTGTTATGATGCCTCTGTTAGCAAGTTGTTGGACAGGATGTTTGCACTTTTGTTTAGTTTTCCTAGCTATAATCTTTTGTATTTAAAGATCCTGCAATCCCTTAAGGATTCGGACTCCGAAGCCTCACAGGACTATGATCTTTAATACTACAAGTTGAACGGTCACTCTATTAGTTCCATACCTTTTACCTTGTCTATTGCAGAGCTATCCATGGACGCTTCTCACCCAATCCTAATACTATCTTCAGAGTCCCTTTGTGATTCTCGAGATACTTGGAAGTAGGTTACAATTTCTCATTCTATAGATCTACAAGCAGCTAGAGTTTTTTTAGATGGTAAAAGGTTTATTTGTAATTTTATAGTTTTTGGGATATACAATATAATACTGAGATCATATAGAGTCCTAAAATATTTTCTGAGCTACTGTACATATACTTTGATTTACTAGCTAGGTGGTTAAGCAAAAATAAAAGTTTTGTGGTTGGGGCCTAATAGTCAGGTTTTAACTTATACAGGCTCATTTTGATCAAACTCTTTCCTGGTGAATTGAAAATCTTTCTTAATCAAAGATATAATCTATTTATAATATTTGTTTGCCATATTTATCTTAATATATTTTCTTTACTAGCATAGTAAAGTATGTTTTCATGCTCCCTCTCACGCATTTTCCGCAAAGTTGAAATTTGCACTTTTTTCAATTCCACGGAAAAGTGCCAGAATAACACCCCCCTTCAAAAGTGGCGATATTTGATACGTCACGTTACACGAACTCAAAAACGATCTCAACGCATTTCCGAGTCACGCCATGGCCTCTCGTGACGTGGAAATGGACATTGAGCCAGAAGAAGGCTCATCAGTGCCGTCAACACCGAGCCCTGAGGGCTAGGAAGACCAGAGCCCTGAGCCAGCCTCCAAGGAACTTATGGAAGTAGTGATGAACTATCTCAAGGTCGACGGACCCCCAAAGAACAACCCGATCACCAGGAATGTCATGTCTTTCGAGACCGATATGTTCTCAGATTCAGAATATACGATTATGACGGTGGTTATGGCGCTTGCCCATCAAGTGCAGACGCTCAAAGCCACAACTCAGATCCTCATCAGAACGGTGGACGACCTGTCAAGGGGCCTCGCTGCGGCTCCTAAGAATGGAACGAAAACGATCCTTAAAAGACAAGACCAAACGGAAGCCTGATGTTACGCCACGGTGGTTTCCCTGCCGCTACTACGATATGAAACACAGACACCAGCTAGAAACAAGAGAAAAGTAGAAGCAGGCCCGACGCCACCGAACCCCCCGGCACCAAAACAGTAAAACCAGGAGATGCCGGAACCGAAACCAAGCTCGAAGAAGGTAGGAACGAAGTTTTACCGAAGAACCCGTCCACTAGCCTAGCAAGGAGGAAGATCTTTGCGAAAAGGAAGGTGGCACAGCCATTAGTTGACCCAGCCCGTGATGAAGCAAAGATCTCAGTTGCTATCGCAACAGTCCTGTCAAAATGCGAATGTAAGGCACCAAGGAATTTGCAGGTATTCTCGAATAGGACGACCGGAACGTTCACCTTGACTGCCCCAGCTGGGACAGACTCGTGACAATATACCCAGTACCTATACAAGCTGACGCTAGCACTGAACGAGACGATTGACGATGGGGGTCCAGAGTTCATGCCTTTTAGGAGGGCGCCCACCGATATCGACGTAATCGTGCACGGTGTGTCCCTTGCGGCAATCCGAAGAGACAACGAGGGTTTGGAGAGGGCTGTAAAAGAGGCTTTCAAGGCGACCCATAAGATAGATATAGTGACGGCAAAATTTCTGAAACCAGACCAGGCCGTCTCAGATGAAAAGAGGGCAACTTCAATCATAATCCGGGTCCCGGAAAATGAAGTAGCAAAAGTTACGCCATCGGTCCTCCTTATGGGCAAATACAAACAGTCGAACATGGTGTGGCAGGCATCGGCAACGATGCAATGACACCGCTGTTGGAAGTATGGCCACTCCCAGGCTGGCTGCAAGAAGAATCTGCCCCTGTGCCCGATTTGCTCGCAACAGCACACCGAAAAAGAACATTGAAGCCACGAAGCGGCCTGCAGAGGGTCACGGAAGGCAATCCCCGCTTGTTGCATGATGACACCTGCCAAATGTGCCGCCTGCGAGGGCCAACATTCGGCTCGAGACCCGGCTTGCCCCAAGAGGATAAGGGTGAAAGAGACTGCAAAAGAGAACTAGGACTCAAGAATGGCTTCCCGGGCCGCACCACTAGGCGAGGAAGGTGTCACCCCCCCGATAAATTAGGCTGTTGGGCCAGCATGTCGGGAACAACGCATTCAAATGAGAAGAGCAGATGGAGATTAAATGTTGTACAACACAATTGCCGAGGAAGCAATAGTGTGTTTCTTTCTTTATTTCATATTGTCAGGGGTTTTAATATTTCCTTTGTATGTGTACAGGACCCCCCACTGTATAATAGGCAACCCCTCAGGGCCCCAGGTTACGAGTGTATTTTTTTACCCTCACCCAAGGTACGGGTGTGTACCTATGTGGCACTGAGGACTCTGATTAGTGTTTCCTTTGTTGTGGTTACAAAGGATTTTTATATATTGTACTTGAGAATTTTTGTAAAGATGGGACCTTTATTAGGCGACTGTCATTCCTTTGGCTTGATAACTACTTATAACAGGAATTATGGTGGACATACAGTACCACCAGAGCAACTGTTTATCGAAACGAACGAATCGACACTTGTGGTCGGTGATTTAAATATACACACGACCTTTACTGACCCGGTACGGACTATGGAATTAGGGGAACGAAGACAGGGCGAGCACTATATGCGGCTGGCAGCGCAGAGGGGTTTTACGATTATGAATACACCTAGGGTCTACACGAGACTCCCGGACAATCCTAGCTTACACCGACCCTCGGTCATCAATTACACGCTAGCCAATTCAGCTTTATTAACGAGGGTATCGAGATGGAGGGACCTATACCAACAGACAGGATCGGACAATATAGTCATACTCAGAGAACTGGACTCGAAGGATTTACACCTGGCGACACCCTCTCCAGACTGGGACAAGATCAAATGGAGAGACGAGAAAGGGGTCCCCACCCCCTGGATAGAATCTTCCCTAAAAAATTATGTCGATCACGAATACAAAAATCTGAATGACCCAGCTACAGCCGTTAAGACCTTCGAGGAGAACTTGTCAAGGTTGATACAGATGGTAAAAGGCTGGGCCCCAATCAAGAGGCCAACGAGGTGGTCAAAGGCGTGGTGGACACCAGACATTACCGCGATGAGAAGAGTTTATACCTCTGCTGCCCGCCATGTTGGATGTGACGGGAGCGGGGTGAAGGGTATGATTGAGACGTGGAAAGCATACCGGACCGCAATTATGAAGGCGAAGCTGATATACTGGGATGAGTTCTTAGCCTCAGCAAAGAAAAACGAAGTGTGGACGGCACATCAGTTCACCAAGCAATGGATCCCGAAGAGAGTACCTGGCAAAGATAGTAATACACCAGAGGACACTGCGGCAATTATCATGAGCCACTTTTTCCCGTAAAATCAGGACCCGATATCATGGAAACCCCCGTACCGTAGGGAACTTCGCTCGGCAGACAGGGTCTCACCGGTTGAGGTATGGGAGGCCTTGGAGAAGTGTAGCAACAAGTCAGCCCCTGGGCCAGACCAGGTCACATATGGGGTTTGGAAAAACATAAGTCGGATTAACGAAAACGTACTGCTATTGTTAGTCGACGACCTCCTGAAATGGGGGATTCACCCACCATGCCTAAAAGGGTCAATAGGCGTAATCCTGCCAAAGCTGGGAAAGAGTGACTACAAGGAATGTTGTAGCTTCAGGGTTATTGCTCTAATGCAGAATTTTCTCGAAGATTGCGGAACGAATAGTCAATCGACGCCTTATGACGATTGCTTATAAAACGGACATATATTGCATCAATCAGACTGGAAGCCTGCCACAGAGGTCCACAGTAGATGCAGTCTTATCACTCAAATACTGGGTCAAGGAGAGTCAATTCGCCAGAAATAAGGTCTCCACGGTCTTCCTGGATGTGAAAGGGAGTTTTAACAATGTTAACCATAAGAAGCTCATGGGGAACCTCGAAGTAAACCAGGAGGTCCCAACATACATAACCGATTGGATACGGAATTTCGTCGCTTTCCGAAAGGTTACACTGGCCTATCCGGGTAGCTCACGAACGGAATATAGAATCGATCGTGGGATCCCGCAAGGTTCCCCCCTGTCTTCGCTCCTCTTTGTGATATATGTTCGTAGTCTACACACGGCAGATAACCCAGAAGAGAGCTTTTCTACTTCATATGTGAACGACTTCCAGATTACGGTTGCGTCCAATTCATGGTACAGAAAATCGCGTTTGATGGATATGGAGGTGGAATGGATCAACACTCGAGCAGAAGATCATGACCTTTCCTTCAGTATCGCCAAGACAGAGCTGGTGCACTGGAAACACCGAGAGAGAGGCAAGAGGTCTCCGAGTGCCTGATAGGTTTTCAATCTGACATTATACAGCCGGCCGGGCAATTGGTAAAATGGCTGGGTTTTTGGTTAGGCGATAACGGAGAAACAACGACACATCTTACGAAATGCCAGGCGCTTACACAGGCCGCTTTCTTTCGAATTCAGAGATTATCGATGCCGGAAAAAGGACTCTCACCCTCCGGAGCGAGAAGATTGGCCAAGGGCATCCTATTGCCGACCATGCTATACAGGGCAGAGATCCTCACCCCAAGAATCAACTTGATGAATAAGATGCAGACGTTATGGGATCGAGTCCTCAGATGGATAACCAACGCCTTCTTCTCTACCAACCTGACGGCGTTGTCGGCAGACGCGTGTTTAGGCCCGGTCCTACTCTACCTGCTACAAGCGTCCCTAATGGCAGCAGTCCGCATAACCTCTGCCATTCCAGGGAATAACATTGCAACTGCAATGCTGCCTGGGGGTTTTCCGCTCCCAGAGAGAGAGACTTCAGATACCCCATGAATAGGAGGAAGGCTTTCTACAGAAGTGGTGGTCTACGCCCAAAGGTCTGAGACTCAACTTCTACCACCTCGGTCCAAGTCCGCCTCCCGATTGATGAAATATGGGCTACGGCTGCTGGGATATATCCGTCAAGGCCCTTTCCTGTAAAGCCAAACCAACTCACAATGGTTCCAGAGGACGCCACGAAGGCGTATATCGATGCCAGGGTGTGGGTTAGGAAAGAGGTACATAAGAGATGGGTACAGGAGGCATACCCGGAGTACTATATATATCGACCACCGTACCCCGATTGCTGGACTTTCATGACGCTTCCGAAATTCCAGGCCGGTAGGATACACTAGATGAGATCGAACAAGAGCTATCTAAGAGGGCAGGCAAGCTGGTCCAGCCTGGACCAGGATCCGACTTGTGACCTATGTCTATAGTCAGTTCAGACCTTCGAACAGGTGATTACTGTTTGCCCTGGCCTGGCTCGGCCAATGGAGGGGGTAGATCAGGGAATGTTTGACATAAGCCCAGGCTCAGCCCTATGGGAAAGAGGGGATAAAGGGAAAGCTTTGATGAAGGGTTTTGTTTCCTTTGTAACGCAGAATAGGTTGAACTTTCCAGTTAGGTCGGGAATTTTTCCGTTTACGAGAGACTCGGACCTGAGGTCCTGATTTTGATTTTTCGCCCTGTGGCTGATGACGTGATGTTTATGATAGTGTTTCTATTGTTATTTGTTATTTTATGGGAGAGGCGAAGTTTCTTATGTTATTGGGGGTTTTAGGCCATATCTCAGAGTAAATGCCAGGATTTTCCTGTACTTAGTACGAATAAAACCACGGATTTTACAAAAAAATAGTAAAGTTTGTTATTAAACTTCGTAATATCTTACCCTTATTTGATAATTTAGTCTTAATCAAGTAAATTTTTTAGTTTTTTTTTGTTAAATCCTAGAATTTATTTGTGTATATTGGTGCAAAGCTCTGCTATAAAGGGCCTCCAGAATATCCACTGAGGGAGGTGGAGTTGCACAAGTAACTGACACCCTCTTTGTACCCCTACTGGACCCCTCCCGCAGGACACCTCTGATTTGACCTTGAGGTATGTCAGTCAAAAACCTCCCCCACTGGCGTAAGGAAAAAACAAGCAGCACCAAGTTCCTCTGGTATGGAACCAACAGCACATCCCACACCAAAATGGGTACCCACATCCAGCCAAGCTGCCAAGAACTGCAAGAAAACCCCTTACTGTAACCTACTCCCAAGAATCTAGAGAATCTTTAAGGGACTCAGAAAATAGTATTAGGATAGAGGAAGAAGCATCGATGGATAGGTCTTCAATAGACAAGGTAAAAGGTTGTTACGATCCTGTGCGGTAAGCTGACTTGCAACAGGAAACTAGTTCTCTTTGTGTTGGATAAATATAACCGGGCCGTTGTTATAGTCCGGAAGGGGCGTGGCGTTAATCTCCGCCACCAAGGTAGCAGTACTATTGCAACGAGTAGTACTAGGTGAGTTTCCACTATTGCTCTTAGGCCTAGGCCTATGTTGTATGGATAGCTGAACCCTATGGTTCCTATCGCACAACGCCAATAGAGGAGTAGAGAGGTAAACAGGTAAAGTAATTATATAGGAAAGAACTTAGATGGTTGCGTGAAGAGTCCAAGATACAGGCTGCCTAGAGTCCTTATATAGGTACTCTTCCCTCAACCCTAACCCTGGTGACTCATACCTATGAGTGACATAACCTCGATGACTCATATTAAGTCATAGTATGAAATGCATCAGCTGACCCCTATGAGTCAACTGCACAACGTTCCAAATCCAATCATAAGTTGTAAAACCAGTCATGTGCCCCAAAGTGGTCACATGCGAGAATCCCATGACTCGTAATGTGAGTCATGTCCGAAACTCTTTACATCATATGACTCACAAGTGTGAGGTGTGTGCACAATCAACCAATCACAATATAACAATAATTTACACTATTGTGCATCATGTGAAACCCCATGACTCCTAATGAGTCATAGTGCAAAATATAAGAACCTTATAACACATAACTATGAGTAATGCGAAATCCTGCCTTGCTTAGTCACCAATCGTAACATTAGCTCTCCTCTCCGATCAGCCTGATTCCAATAAGCTCAACGTCCTATCCTCGTCAGGCTTTTCCCAAACCAACACAATTACCTTTTCAACTTAAGGAACCTAATGTTAAGCGTGCTGCCAACTTTTCCCGACCTCTTCCAAAGTCAGGTTTGCTGTTCTAATGGTTCGATCTCGTTAGGTAATCAACCCTTGATAGGTCCACATATCCTCTCTTTGGTTCCGAATTGTGGCTCTGGCGTTGCCAAGTTAGTTTCGTAACCACTCGATTTGTCGTTCCAGACATCCCATATCTGGAATAGTATCCGATTCATTTATCTTCGCCCTCCTCTCTTCTTAACTGTGTCCTCACAGTTGCCTTCCTCTTCCGTATACGTGTGTCCGTTTCATTCAAGGTGCTGCTTCCCCCTTGCGTCTTGGGTAGTACCCGTCTTCGGCTTTGTCGCGTCGATGTACACTGCAGTTTCCCTTGTAGCAGTGGATCCAGGACGATTCCTTGTGGGGTTGTTGTTATTTGCGTATCTTTGGTTATTTAGGAAACCAATTACTACCTTCCTTATCGCGTAAATGAACGTGGTAGTGGTCATTATAGCAGTCAGTTCATGAAAGAGCGTTATGTTCTGCCTGTTTCTGTCTTTCCTCCTGCGTTGCATATGGGGGGCTGGTTGGTCTGATAGCTCTAGGGCTATGGCCCCAACCGTCACCGGGTGCCAAGGTGGTTTGTTCCATAGGTTCGATCTTGACTGTAACCCATTCTGGGTTTTCTTGGGTACTGCTAATGGAAACGTTCAATGGCGATGCTGGCATTGTTGAAGTTCTCTGCAGGGTACCAAGTTTTGTCGAGTTCTGGTGAGTAGCCAGTCTACTTGGCGCTGTATTGTAGGCATCTTCGTGTTCATACTCGCTTTCTCCTTCTATCTTGATTGGAGGTGGTGGTGATTGCTTTTGTGAGGGAAACTGATTGCAGTGATATGGTTCGAGAAGGGAGATGTGGAAGGTGTTGTGGACCTTCATCTGTTGGGGCAAGGCCAATTTATAGGCACTTGTGCCCACCTTCGTAAGGATCTTGAATGGTCCGATTTTCTTGTAATCCAGCTTCTTGCATGGTCTTGTGGTCCTTATATTCCTTGGCAGTAACCAGACCATGTCGCCTGACTGCAAATTCAGATCGGGTGTTCTGTGTTGATTGTAGTTTTCATTTTGTCGTAATTGTGCATAGAACATTTCCTGACTTAGGGATATTGTGCAGCTGACCCAACTCTTCCTTATCAGTCCTTTCTTTCGGTATCATGTGGCCAATTGCCTCATGCTCCAGGTGGGGACCATAATTAGCATAAAATGGTGTAGTCTTATATGTTTCCTATTTTGTGTTGTTGTATGCAAATTCAGCCAGTGGTAGTAGGTCGGCCCAGTCGTCTTGTTGATAGTTGATGTAGGCTCGGAGGTATTGTTCTAGTATGCCATTTGTCCTCTTGGTTTGTCCATCGGCTTGAGGGTGGAAAGCGGTACTCAACCTTCTTTCTATCGCTAACGATTTTGTCGTTTCTCTCAATAGGTCCGATGTGAACAAGGTTCCTCGATCTGTGATGATATCCTGTGGCAGTCCATGTATGTGAAATATTTCCTTCAGGAATATTTGCAAAAGTCCTTCATGTTCATATATTTGTTGCAAGGTATCAAATGACTTATTTTTGTTAATCGATGGATTACTACCAGTATGGTGTCATAACCGGCTGATGTTGGAAGATTGGTGATAAAGTCCATTGCTATGGATTTCCATGGTTGGTGGGGTGCTTCGTTTGGCTGGAGTAATCTGTATGGTGCATTCCAGATTGCATTCGTTCTTTGGTAGATATCGCAGTTTTTAACATATAGTTTGATATCGTCTCGCATCCTTGGCCATTAATATTGCCGAGCTAGGAGGGCAGTAGTTTTGTTTGTCCCTCCATGGCCTGCTGTTGATGCATCATGGTTGTGTCGTATTATCATTGTCCTTATCGCATCTTCTTCGGGGACCCAGATTTTTCCTTGATACCACAGGTATCCTTCCTTCCATTCTCATGCTCCAAGTACCACTCCTTTCATTTCCTTGTCTCCTCTTTCCAGGTCATCGTGGATTGCCCTTATTTATATATTAGTTTTGCTTGCTTCGCGAATTCCTGCGTCGTCTTCAGTAAACCTCACTACTTTCATTGCTTCAAAGTAGTGTTCAGTGGGTAGGAGGATCCTGTGTTTCTGTTGTATCCTTTCATCGTCTTTTCCAGGGATGTCTTCCGCCCTTCATATTAGAGAGCCTGGTATTCCTCCTTCTTTTCCAGGTCGATATTGTATCTTGATATCGTATTGCCTGAGTGTTTCGTTCCAGCGAATTTGTCGGTCATTGTGTTCCTTTGTCGTGGTAAAGGGTACCAGATTTTAGTGGTCGGTAAGTACCAACACTCGATGTCGACTTCCTTATGCATATCTTTTCCATTCTTTGAGAGCTTGTACAATTGCTAACAGCTCTTTGTCGTGTATGACTTAGTTGCATTCTGCGGGCGATATCGTTTTCAAGCGGAATGCAACTGCTTGCCATCTTCCATCGTTCCCTTTTTGTGATAATATGCCAGAGCATACATATTTTGATGCATCTGTCTCTATCAAGATTTGTTTCTCCAGCTCTATATGTACCAGGACTGCAGCTGATGCCAACCGTCGCCGTAACTCATCGAATGCTTTCTGTTGTCGTTCTGTCTAGCTCCACTGGACTTCCTTTTTTGTGAGTTCATATAAGGGTTTCGCCTTAGGACTGAACCGTTCTAGGAACTGACGATAGAAGTTGCAGAATCCCATACAGCATTGAATGCCTGTTTTAGTTTCTGGTGGCTTCGATTCCCATATGGCCTGGGTTTTGACAATGTCGATACTTACTCCTTCATTGTCGATAATGAATCCTAGGTATTCTGTTCGATCCTTATGGAACTTGCACTTGGATGGCTTAAGTGTGAGTCCTTCCTTTCTTAAGGCTTCCATAACCTTGCGGACTTGGGTTTTGTGTTGTTCCAGGTTTTCCGAATATATCAGGATATTATCCAGGTAGATGATAAAGCAGATGTCAAGAAATCGACCCTGGATCCGATTGAAACATCTTTGGAAAGCTGCAGGAGCATTTTTGTGACGTAATGGCATCACCGTATATTCGTATATTCAATATTTTGTTGTCAATATTGTCTTCCATTCGTCTCCATCCTTGATCCTGATATTGTGATAGGTGTTTCGAATCTCCAATTTCGTCAAGATTTTGGCTCCTTGAAGTCAATCCAGTGCTTCACCTATCAATGGCAGCGGGTATCGATCTCGTTTGGTGACTTCGTTGAGTCCTCGGTAGTTCACACAGAGTCGTAGTTTGCCATCTTTCTTCTTCACCAATAGTATAGAGGATCCACCACATGCGTAATAGTCCCGAATCAATTCTCGGTTTTTGTTGACGCGGATGTATTCTCTCAGCTCTTCCAATTCTATATCTCCTAAAGGGTATAACTTTTTTGCTGGCACTGTTTCCCCTTTCTTGAGCTTGATCTTCAAGTCGACCTTGGGACGATGTGGAGGCAGCCGAGTTTCCTCTCCTTCCTTGAACATGTCCAGGTACTGGTAATCTTCCCTTGGTACGATGTTTCTGGTAATTTCTTTTTCTTATCCTTTCTTGGCCTAGATGGCTACCTCGGTGCTGATATTGATTGCTTCGATCCGACTAGGTTGGTTTGTCTCGTAATCCCATTTGAGGATTCCTGTAACTTCGCCCCTTCAACAGAATTTGCCGAAGGATGTGGCCCAGATCTCCTTGATCTCGATTCTTTGGCTTTCTGGTGTGTCGGTACCTCCAAATCCAGTTTCGCCTCTGATAGTGGGAGCCGGTTACTCCTCTTCTTCGCATTGTCCTATGAAAATCTTTTCACAGAGTAACTGTGCGATTCTATTTCCTGGCTCAACCGTATAGTCGTCTTTTCTCAGGTTAACCATTACTACCTTGATCTCACCCATATAATCGGCATCGATTACTCCCGCGTTGATAGTAATCAGACGTTTAACTGCCAACCCGCTGCGTGGAGCAATCCACCCATGGGTGCCTTCCGATAGTTTAATGAATATTCCGGTACTGACAAGTTTTTGATCTTTTGCTGGTATCATGACTATTTCGCTCGCATACAGGTCGTGTCCTGCTGCCTTTGCTGATCCCTTGGTAGGTATTGTTGTTGTTTCGTTTAATCTTTGTATTTTGATGTTCTGGACATCCTTGGCCTGGATCTTGGAAAATTGCATGGTTAAATTCTCTTCCAGGGCTTCTACTTCCGGGAATAGGTCCACCGCTGGAGAGCTTACTAGGCATACCGTAGTACACATCTCACTATCGAAGGTAATTTTGTTGCTTTCCCAATCGATCTTGGGGTTGTGTCTTCTTAACCATGTGTTAAAAACCTATCCTCAGTATGCCGGACAAGGCACACTATCTTCTTCAACTGCAACAGGTAACGATACGTACTGCTCGTCTTACCTCTCTTCAGGTCTCGTAGCCTTATGTCGCCTAGGGAATGCAGAGTCCTTTCGTCCTAGCCCGTGTGACTGCTCGTTTGCAATACGTTTCTTGAATCACCTTTCGGTCGGTTATATAAACGGATGGTCATAATAAGAATCAAGGGTTGATTGAACTAATAGTAAAAGTATAACATAGGAAGTAACTTAGGTGGTTGCGTAAAGAGCTAGCTATCTGTGTCCGTGACCATCCCTATATAGGCACTCTTCTCATAACATCATATGACCTCACAAGCGTGAGTTATGAAACCATAAACATAAATCAAATCAAAAATCATAATCATAAATGATCTCACAAATCGTGTGTCATGTGAAATAATCCATATTGCTAAGTCCCGATTTGTGACAATAGCTCCTCTCTCCCCTCAGCTTGAGTCCCATCAAGCTATTCACCATGTTTCATTATTTGGTTCCCAAATCTTCTCACGTCGCGACGGAACTTCTTTAAAATTTGTTCCGTTTTGCGTAACTGTTTCCAGACCATCTCCAATGTCAAGTCTGCCACCTCAATAATTTGTTTTTGGTGCGCAAGGGTGGCTTGTTGCGCTTCGAGGGTCTACTCTTGGAGTCTGATAGTTCCTTAGGCTTCATCCAATTGTATTTCCAAACCCGAAATTTTGCTTTGGAGGCATTCAATATCTGCCTGCATGTGTTGGCTTTCGGTATCATTGTTTCGGGTTTCCTCGCCCCTCTCCAACCGTAACCTCCTGGCTTCCGTGCGGTGAGGATCCTTTCTGCTCAGTTCTTCTCTTTTTTCCGCATGCTCTGAGGTAGTATCCTGCCCGGAATTTTGCATCCCGGTGGGCTCGACAATTATTTCGGTAGCACTCCTGCCATCTCGTTTCTTCATGTGGTTGTTTTGGCTAGTAACTGGCCCATTCCTGGTCTTCTCTATGGACGTTGCAATGCTCGTTATAGCATGCCGTCTTGCTCATCGCGTTCTGTTCTGATGCCCTTTGCCGTCCCTCTACCATCGCATAGCCTGGGCTAGTTGGAGTGATTTCTCGCATTGGGTCTCCCCTACAGTCGTTCTTTGTTTCTTGTTTGATTTCTTCCCAGCCTTGGTTTATCTGGGTATCGTTCGTCGAAGTGTTTGATTGAATTTTTTGCTGTTCGAAGTTTTCCGCTGGGTACCAAACTTTATCTTGATCAGGAGAATATCCAGTCCACTTTGCTCGATATTGGAGTCTTCCGTATTGTAGTCGTGAATCGACTATGTGTTCAATTTCGTATTCTGTTTCACCTTCGATTTCGATTGGTGGAGGTGGTAACTGGATCTGTGATGGGAATCTTAGGTCTTGGTAGGGTTCGAAAAGTGAGATAAGGATGGTGTTGTGTATTCTCATCGATGGGGGACAGTCCAGCTTATATGCATTGTTCCCCACTCTCGCCAAGATCTTAAAGGGCCCTATCTTTCTCTAATCGAGGTTCTTGCATGGTCTTGTGGTCTTTACATTCCTTGGTAGGAACCATAACATATCTCCTGATTTTAAATTCGGATCGGGTTTTCTGTGTTAATCGTAATTTTCTTTCTATCAAAGTTGTGCGGCCTCCATTTCTTCGTGTATGGTATCGTGCCATTGGTTCATTTCGTTCGCCGAAATTATCCGATCCGGTATCAGATGACCACTTGCGTCATGTTTCGAGTGTTGTCCGTAGTTTGCAAAGAATGGTGTTGTCTTAATTTTTCTTATTTTCCATTATTGTATGCAAACTCCGCAAAAGGTAATAATTCATTCCAATTATCTTGTTGATAATTGACGTATCCTCTCAGGTATTGTTCCAGGATGGTATTGGTTCTTTTGGTCTGTCCATCCGCTTGCGGGTGGTAAGACGTACTCAGTTTCCTTTCGATTCCCAACCTCTGTGCTATCTCTTTCTATAGGTCAGAGGTGAAAAATGTTCCCCTATTGGTGATGATATCATGCGGCAATCCATGTAACCGAAAGATTTCTTTTGCAAAGGTTTGTGTGAATTGTTTTGTTTTCATATCTTTCTGGCATACACTAAAATGACTCATTTTTGTCAGTCTGTCGATGACTACCAAGATCGCATCGTATCCATCCGATTCTGTTAAGTCTGTGATAAAATCCATCAATATCGAGTTCCATGGCTAGTCTGGTGCTTCATTTAGTTGTAGTTGACCATACGGAGCATGTCGGAATGATTTCGTCTTTGACAAATGTCGCAGTTCTTGACATATTTCTTGATCGTTTCCTGCATTCCGGGCCAGTAGTAACTGCGACTGATGAGTTCCGTGGTCTTTGATGACCCACCATGTCCAGCTTGAAGAATGTCGTGATTTTTTCTGATAAGTTCTGTCCTTATCCTTTCCCCTTCTGGTACCCAAATCGTGTTCTGGTACCATAGGCAGTCATCCTTCCATTGGCATAGCCCCAGGGCTACATCTTTCATTTCTTTTGTTCCTTGTTCGAGTGCTTTCCTTATCTCTTGTATGTGACGGTCCTTCCCACTCTGTTCCTTAATCTTTCTCATCTTTTCTCCGGGAAAGCTAATCGTATCCATTGCCTGTATCCCTATCTCCCCCAAGTATTTTTCTTGTGACAATAGGATCCTTTGTTTCTGTTTGATCGTGTCATCATCTTCTTCTGGTGCATGTTGACTTCTCCTTGTCAATGCATCTGGCTTGCCGCTTTCTTTTCCTGGCCGATATTGGATCAGTATATTGTATTGGCTTAACTTCTCGCTCCACCGGATCTGTAGTTATTAAGATCTTTTATTGTCGTGAAAGGGACCAAATTCTTATGGTCGGTGAGGATCCTTCTCTTTTGATGGCTTCCCAACACGTATCTTCTCAATTCCTCGAGTGCCTGTACTATGGCCAATAGTTCTTTGTCGTGAATATCGTAGTTGCATTCTGCCTTCGTCATTGTCTTTGATCGGAATGCCATGGGTCGCTATATCTTGTCTTCGCACGGTTGCGATAAAATTCCTGGACAGACATACTTTGATGCATCTGTTTCAATCATGATAGGTCTTTCCAGATTGTAATGGGTGAGTAAGGGTGCTGAAGTTATTTTTTGTCTCATCGTATCGAACGCCTCGCTTTCCGCTGTACCCAACTTCTATTTTGCATTTTTCTTTGTCAGATTGTATAGAGGTTTTGCTGTCCTACTAAACCCCTCAATGAATCTTCGGTAAAAGTTGCAGAATCCCTAGAATCTTTAGATATCGGTTTTGTTCTTCAGAATTGCCCATTCCCATATGGCTGCCATCTTGATAGGATCCATCCGGACTCCTTGTTGGTCAATGATAAATCCTAAGTATTCCACTTCTGCCTTGTGGAATTCACACTTAGTTGGCTTAAGTCTCATTCTGGATTTTCCCATCGCTTCCAGGATTTCTCCCACATCCTTCTGGTGCTGTTCCATTGTTTTTGAGTAAACCAGTACGTCATCCAAATATACTATGCAGCATATGTACAAGAATCGGTATAACGTTTGATTGATCCATCTCTGGAAGGTTGCTGGTACTTTGGTCAAGCCGAAAGGCATTACCAAGTATTCTTAAGTTCTGTATCATGTCGCGAATGTAGTTTTCCATTCGTCTCCTTTCTTGATCCGCACGTTGTGGTATGCATCTTTAATATCCAGCTTCGTAAAGTATCGGGCGCTATTTATCCTATCCAAGGCTTTGCCGATGAGTGGCAGTGGGTACCGATCCTTTTTCGTAACTTCTTTATGTCCTTGGTAATCCACGCATAGTCGTAATTTTCCGTCCTTCTTCTTGACGAAAAGGATGGGTGCTCCTGTTTCCGTGAAGGAGTCTCGTATCCATCCCCTTTCCAGATTCTGTTTCAAATAGCTTCTCAATTCTTACAGTTCCACGGCTCCTAGTGGATATAACCTCTTTACTTGGATTGTCTTTCCTTTTTCTAGGTTAGTCTCGTGGTCCACTCCTTCTCTGTAAGGCGGTAACGTGATCTTTTCTTTCTCTTCAAACAGATCCAAGTATTGGTGATATACCTCTGGTATCATTCGTTCCAAGGGTTCTTTTCCTTGGTACCTTTTGGCCTTCATAGCCAGCTCGGTACTGACATTCATTGCCTTCAAATCGCATTGGCCGTCCTCCTGGTTCCACTTGAGAATGCCTGTAATTTCTCCTCTTCTGTAGAACTTTCCAAAGGCTTGAGCCGTGATCTCGCAGATCTCTATTCGTGTCAGGTCCGTTTTTGTTTCTCCACGGGTACCCTCTGATTCGTTTCTGTCCCGATCTCTTTTTTGGTCTGTACTTCCAAATCCTTTGTCTTCTCGTTCAGTCTTTACAAGTACTTCGACTTCCTTGCATTCCCAGTCCAGGTATCTTTTACATATCATTTGTCCTATCCTGTCACCGGAGTTGAGTGTGTAGTCTTCGTCCCCGAGGTTCACCATTACTACCTTCAGTTCCCCTGTATAATCCGCATCAATTACACCAGCATTGATTATAAGCCTGTTCTTGACTACTAACCCGCTTCGTGGTGCAATGCGCCCATAAGTGCCCTGTGGTAACCCTATGGCTATTCTGGTTTGGATGACTTCTTGCCCTTAGCCTCGTATTGTTGCTCTTTCGCTAGCGTACAGGTCGTGTCCTGCCGCCCTCAGTGAGCCTCTCGTAGGCATCGTTGCCTCTTTAGTCTTCCTTTTGACTAGAATCTGCTTTTCTATTTTTACCTGAATCGTTGAGAACTTCATATCTAAGTTCTGCTCCAGGGCTTCCGCTTCTGGGACTGTAAAGACCCTCGCTGACTCTTAAAACACCAGGTCGTGCATCTCTCACTATCAAACATGATGGTCCCCTTTCCCCAATCAATTGGTGGGCTATGTTCTCTTAACCATGGCATTCCAAGAACTGCTTCGTGGTTTTGTAAATTTGCCACTTGGAAGGTAATCATTTCCCTATGGCTACCAATGTCCATAGGTACTGTCGTCGTATGAGTAACTGGACCCATCGCGCTGAGTTTGCCGTCCGCCAGGTAAATCTCTCATTGTTGTCTGGCTTTCGCCATAGGCATGCCATACCTTTCGCATACCTCCTTATCAATAAAGTCCTCAGTCGCTCCTAAGTCAATCATTCCGTTGATGCTGATAATCTTGTCTCTGCCATGTAGTCGCATTTTTACCATGACATGGTCATTTTCGTGTTCCAGTGATTCCGTGTTGTTTAGTGCCGCGTAGAAGTTTCGTATCTCGATGGGTTTCTTTTTCCCCTTGTCCCTCAGACCATCGCTTGCCAGGGACCGTCGGCTTTTTCCTTTTCATTCTTTTCGCTTTCGAGATCCATTTCGCGGATTGCTGCTCTTTCTCTCCATCGTGGGTTCTGAACCTTACTGAGTGTCCTCGCTGGGTATTCTTTTTCGTCTTTTGGGTTGGTGCAGGTTCTCATCATGAGTCCTGGCTTTGCACATGCCTTGCACAGATTGTTGTTTCTTCTCCTCCAATATTCGGTCTTTGATATGTTAAGAGCTTGTCTCCGCCTAGTTGCATCTAGGTTCATTGGATCCCCTCGTGACTCCTGTAGTCGTTGGGTCTTGAAGGTGCCGTCCTAGTTTCTGGCATTGTCGTATGTTTTGGTCTTTGATCTTGCTTGCACATGTTTGATAACATCCAAGCGGTTTTCCTGATTAAAGGCCCATACCGCCAGTTCCTCCGTGGTCATGAAGTCTTGAGCCCTCGTGGGCCATGCGTTCTGAATTTCTTCTTGTAAGCCTCTTAGGAAAGCCCTTCCCAAGGTTGCTTCGTCGTATTCTGCCTCTGTTGCCAATAGTCGTAACTCGTTCCAGAAATCAGTCACATTCCGGCTCCCTTACTTAATTTTTTCTATTTTATTTCTTGCCGTTTCCCTAGCATCTACGTAGCCGAATTATATGCATTGAGTGGCTTGAAATTCTGCCCAGTTATTCCATGTGGTTGGGGTTTTTCCTTCCACATATAGAGTAATACATTCGCCTGCTGATTCCCTCAGTAGGGATTTGGCGAAGTCCACTTTTAATCCGTCTTCATTTTCTCCCCCTCCTAGTGCTTTGTAGTACATTGCAAGTTGGACTAGCCATGTTCGCAGTTTGGTACGGTCTACGGTAAATGTATCCGGTGTTTTTATTTTTGGCCTCCAACAGTCTGTTCCTGTCAATTATCCTGAACCGTTCTGATCAATTCTTGGAATTGTTCTCTCATGAGAGTTATCGTATCCGTTTTTCGTGCTACCCCCTACATTTTGTGTATTGTGGATGCTCCCGAGCTTACTGACCCTGATCTTGATCTTGCTTCCCGGGTTACCGGGCTTGGAGGTCTTTGGGATCCGTCTCGCGATATCTCGCTTAAGGCTTGTCCAAGTTCTGCTTGTAGTCCTCAGAAAGCCTGTGGATCGTTGAAGTCTGGTACTTCTGTATCTGTAGGTGAATCCGTCTTGTATTCGTTAAGTGTCGCAAAAGACGCAATCAAATGTTACAAACCTATCCTTAGTATGCCGGACAAGGCACACTATCTTCTTCAACTGCAACAGGTAACGATACGTACCGCTCGTCTTACCTCTCTTCAGGTCTCGTAGCTTTATGTCGCCTAGGGAACGCTGATTCCTTTCACTCCTAGCCCGTGCGACTGCTCCTTAGTGATCCGTTTCTTGAATCACCTTTTGGTCGGTAATATAAACGAATAGTCATAATAAGAATAAAGGGTTGATTGAACTAATAGTAAAAGTATAACATGTACCGCTCGTCTTACCTCTCTTCAGGTCTTATAGCCTTATGTCGCCTAGGGAACGCAGAGTCCTTTCACTCCTAGCCAGTGCGACTGCTCCTTAGCGATACGTTTCTTGAATCACCTTTCGGTTGGTGATATAAACGGATGGTCATAATAACAATAAAGGGTTGATTGAACTAATAGTAAAAGTATAACATAGGAGGTAACTTAGGTGGTTGCGTGAAAAGCTTGCTATCTGTTTCCGTGACCCTCCTTATATAGGCGCTCTTCCCACAACCGTAACCCTGGTGACTTTACTATGAGTCACCTCTTTACTATGACTACCTCGTGAGTCATTGTATAACAAACATCTCATGACTCACAATTTGAGTCATAGTATACAATCCCCATAATATCCAATTTCCATAAAAGGTCTTGTGCGCTAATCACATCACATGTGTGAAACCCCGGACTCATACTTGTAGTCAGGTGCGAAAGTCATAACATCATATGACCTCACAAGCGTGAGTCATGAAACCATAAACATAAATCAAATCAAACATCATAATCATAAATGATCTCACAAATCGTGAGTCATGTGAAATATTCCATATTGCTAAGTGACGATTTGTGACACCATGGCAGCCCTAACACTGCCTCATAGTTAGGTAGATCTGCGATTTGGAAGGTGGCCACTTCCCTATGGCTGCCAATGTCCATAGGTACTTCCGGTATATGTGTTATTGGTCCCATAGCGCTTGGCTCCCCGTCCACAAGGTAGATTTCCTGTATTTCTTTTGCTTTCTTTTCTTCATATGCCATGTTTGTGACTGAATTCCATGTCAATAGAGTTTTCTGTAGCGCCCGACTCAATCATGCACTTAATGATGACTGTCTTGTCCTTGCCATGTAAATGCATTTTGACCATTGCATGGTCTTTTCCTTGTTCCATTGTTTCCGTGTTTGTAAGTGCCATATAGATGTTACTGATTCCGATGGTTTGATTTTGTTGTCCCACAGCCCATCCTTTACTGGGGACTTTCTTCATTTCCCAACTCTCAAGGTGTTTCTCTGGTCTCCATTTCGTGTAGGTTGGTTCTTGGTTTCCAACGATTATTGTGGGTCTTACTGTTGAACTGCCTGGTATAGTCCTTCTCATCTCTTGCATTTCGGCAATTACTGAATCTGTGCCCTGGTCTGGCGCATCCCAAGCATAGGTTGTTGTCCCTTCTTCTTGTAAATTCTGCTTGTGGGAGGTTTAGGTTTGGGCGTCTCCTGGTAGCATCCAGGTCCATTGGGTCGCCTCGGGTTTCCATATTGTTGCCTGACTTCCAGGTTCCATTATTATTCCTGGGCGTTTCCTGTTGTTGGATAAAGGTACTGTTGTTTCCTTGGAGGTGCTTGATGATGTTGATTCGGTTTTCTTTTTCGATTGCCCATGCTGCTAGGGCATCGACATTTGCCGCCACTATGTGGTCCGCTGCCCATGCCTTTGGAGAGTTCGCTTAATTCCTTTAAGGAATTGGCGTCTTAGTATGCCATCATCCTTATTCGCATCTGTAGCTGTGAGGCGAAAGTCATTCCAGTATTCCGTGACTGGTTCTTTGCCTTTCCTCAGGCGGTCGAGCTTTGTCCTAGCTGCATTTTCCGCATCAACATCCCCAAACTGGTATTTGAGGGCTGTAGTGAAATCCTCATATGTAGTCCAGGTCTCCGGCTTGGATCCTTCTGCAAATAGGGTTATCCAGATTGCTGCTGCATCCCTCAGCAAGATCTTGACGTAGGTGATGTCTTCCGTATATGGTGTTTCTTGTCTCACTTCAAAGTATAATTGTCATTGCACTAAGAAGGTTCGTAGTTTGATCCTGGTTCCGTGAAAGGTAGCGGGTTTCTCGACCTTGATCCGTTTGTTGATTGTTTCTCGCTGGTTGTTTATCAGGGTCAAGATCTCTTGGAACACTGCAGTTGTAAATCCTGGTAGTTGAATTCCTGCTCCACCACCGGCCGTTGCTGGTCCCGGAGCTGACATCCTTTCTAATCTTTGGGTTTTGGGTTTCAGAGATCCTGTTGGTGAGGCAGGCTCAGGTGTCACCGGACTTACAGTTCTTTGTGTCTGGCTTCTGTATAGATTTGTGCTAATTTCTTCTTCGAGTACTGGACCAAGTGTTGAGATATCGATTTCTCCCACAGTGAGGTCGATATCGTTATCCGTAAAGTTCGCCGTTTTTGTGATTCGGTGTTGCTTAGAAGACGCAACCAAATGTTACGATCCTATGCGGTAAGCTAACTTGCAATAGGTAACTACTTCTCTTTGGGTTAGATGAATATGACTGTGCCGTTGTTATAGTCCGGTATGGGGCGTGGCGCTTGTCTCTGCCACCAGGGTAGGAGTACTATTGCTACGAGTAGTACTAGGCGGGTTTCCACTATTGCTCTTATGCCTATGCCTACGTTGTATAGATAGCCGAACCCTATGGTTCCTATTGCACAACGCTAATAGAGGAGTAGAGAGGTAAAGAGGTAAAGTAATTATATAGGAGAGAACTTAGATAGTTGCGTGAAGAGTCCTAGATACAGGCCGCCTAGAGTACTTATATAGGCACTCTTCCCTCATCCCTAACCCTGGTGACTCATACCTATGAGTCACATAACCTCGATGACTCATAATGAGTCATAGTATGAAATGCACCAGCTGACCGCTATGAGTCCACTGCACAACGTTCCAAATCCAATCATAACTTGTAAAACCAGTTATGTGCCCCAAAGTGGTTACCTGCGCGAAACCCATGACTCGTAATGTGAGTCATGTGCGAAACTCATTACATTATATGACTCACAAGTGTGAGTCGTGCGCACAATCAACCAATCACACTATAACAATGATTTGCACTATTGTGCATCATGTGAAACCCCATGACTCGTCATGAGTCCTAGTACGAAATATAACAACCTTATGACTCATAACTATGAGTCATGCGAAATCCTGCCTTGCTTAGTCACCAATCGTGATAAAGGTATGGAACTAATAGAGTGACCGTTCAACTTGTAGTATTAAAGATGATAGTCCTGTGAGGCTTGTGAGTCCGAATCTTTAAGGGATTGCAGGCTCTTTAAATACAAAAGATTGTAGCTAGGAAGACTAAACAAAAGCGCAAACATCCTGTCCAATAACATGCTAACCGAGGCAGCATAACAAGGTAACCATATTCTAAAAACACAGGGTTAAAAGTGACAGGATGGAGCTAACAAACCTAGTAAAGGAATCCAAACAAGAAGGAACAAGATATCCCTAATACTATACAAATCCAGTAGGTATAGTAGGAGGATAGCGATACCCAAATGGGTAGAAGCAAGGAGGGGTAGTTATATCCAAAACAAGGAAAGAATAACCAGTTAGGAAGTCATAACCAAGTAGGAAGGGACAACCAAATAGTAGCGCTTATCAGGTATAAACTCAAATAAGCAATAACTAACATCAAGTCAGTAGCAACAGTAGAAACATAGTAGGATTCCGTTACACTCACACCCTCAGCAACAAAGCAAAAATACAGGTCCAAAAAAGCCACGGCAGGAAGCAACAAGAAAACCCAAACCATAAATCTGCTCCACCACTGTCCAGGTCCCTATAGCCAACCAGCAGTATACTCCTAAAACAAAGGAAATCCCAACAAAAGAAACCTCCCTGATCTTGACAACTCTTCTGGTTTTCAAAAGTCCTGACTCATCAGAGAGCAATATGGGGTAACCAGCAATCATTGTCCCTGGCTCATGGTGTATGGAAACTATAATTTTTGTTCAGGGAGTGCTGGCTCAGCCAAACCAGCTCCTATTGAGGTTGTAAAAACCTGGCTGGCCTCACAGTGAACAGCCTGAGCCAGTGCAATCCCGACTGCATTTAGCCAATTTTGTCCTCCAGCTATGAGTCGTTTTTAAAGTTTTACGATAAAGTTACCCCTGGCCTTTGAAGCCATAAAGTTCAGCGAGAGCGATTCTGCGACTATCGTTTGGTGTTTACCCCCATTCCCACCTTCCCAAAAGGGAAAGCAATTAGAGGGGTCAGGAAAATCGCATAGAAGGAGCTTGGTCTTAATCAAGTACAATTGATATAAGTATTATACAAATAATATTTTATTATAATAGTGTAACATCTTTTATATTTTATGTTCTATTTGAACCGCAATCATAGTAATCCAATACCTTCCTTATAATAGGTTTATAAGAAACTTAGATGAGAATAATACATTTAAAAGGAAATCTCTTATATAACAATAATCTGATATTCCTCTATGTCCAAAATACATTTTTTCAATATTTCCGCATTTACTCTCTAACAAACAATGTAAACCTAAATCATACTAAATATTACTAGAAGCCCAACTAGGACTTTGCATAGGTAGTAGCTGTAAGCATTTTCTGTTTTTTCAAATTATCTATCTGATATATATTATACTTTAAGCTCCCTGTCTGGATTTCTCCCCTGTTTACAAAATGAATTTAGACTCTTTTTGATGTGAGTACTCTTTTTTTAAAAAAAAAAGAAAAAGAAAAAGAAAAAAAAAGAAATTCATTCAAACAAAAACAAGAGCCAGAGGGAAGGAAAGATCCCAGGCACGAAGATGAAAGGCCCTAGAAGTGGAACTCATCCACATACCACACACACAATCACCTGCTTGCCGGATGGAGCCGCAGGATTCGCATCCCTGGCAATAACCCCCAGGTGGTCAAATCAGTAACTTGTAACAAAGCAACCCGGAGCAACAAACTGATGGCACACTGACCACCCAACGGTTATCATCCCACATATCGGGAGGTTTGAATAGAAAAAAAACTGGGCAAAAAATTGGAAGCACCGCTTCCTGGTTGGAACCCAACACCGCCGTATCGTGTTACCGTATCACACCCACTTCTATCCTTCCTAACCCGCTCAGTAAAGCTGGTAAAAGGAGGAAAAAAAGAAAGCGAGTTCGTACCAAGGTCCAAACAGCGGAAGATTATTTATCGCCGTCCCGGAAACCAGACAGCTGTCATCGCTCGAACGCTTTGCTGCTCTGCTGCTGCTCCGACCGTCTGTCCCTGTCAACGGGGGCTGCTGCACTGGCCCAAGCACAGACCTGCAGGCCCACAATCACTCCCACACGGGATCTCCTTTCTGGCGTACCGTCAACTGAGTGTAATTGGTCCTGTTCGTGATTTGCGAGCCTTTCTCGGGTTTCCACAGGAACAGTGCAAGAATCGTCCTTACTGACTTCACTATAGCTGATCCTGGCTCCAGAATTCTGGAAGCCTGCCAGGGACAGATAGACAAGAGGTGGGATAGCACTGCGCGGGAATGGCTGATTATGCGGCTCTTCTGGGGATGGGGTCTCCTGCAGTAGCAGCACTGGTTGACTCGAATGGAAGGTGTGTCCTAGTTTCCTTTCCTCCAATTTTCATTTGCGAGTCCGGTTCCCAATACTTGATTGCGTGGCTTCAGAGAGAAGAGGAGGTGGAAGGAGTAAGTGAGAGTGCCAGTGGGTGAGCTAGCAAGCGTCCATCAGTCCATCAGTGCGCGGACAAGGTAGGGAGCGTGAGGAGTGGAGCAAGTTTGTTCGTCCTGGAGCGAGAGCCCAGAGTGGGGGAGCTTCCAGCAGCAGTGGTCCTCGAAGGTGTTGAATCGACAATTGTCCACCGACAATAGTCATCACCGTTACTATTATCACATCCCCCCCTCACTCACTCTTGCTCCTCCTCTTTTTCCTGGGCCACCATGGCTCGAGAGGGCTACCGTCCGACTCTTCAACCAATCCCCTCCTCCAGCCCCTCATACCATGAGACCCGCTTCCACCCTGATACGCCGCCTCCAACACCTACTGGCATTACTGCCACCTCGTTCCATACTCACACGATCAAGAAGCGTTTATCAGATTCACTTACTGACATATTTGCAATCACTGCTCTGCATAGAAGGCGTCCATCATTACAGCAGGGCACATCTGCGTCGAAAAGCACCAGCAATGGGTCAAAGTCGAGGAATCGGTCGTCGTCTACTACAGCTGCAGGGACTACGAACTACACCAGGGCATCCCCAATGCTCAACTCATCCGCTTCTATGGCTACAATAGCATCGGCAAGTTCAACAAGTAGTAGCTACAAGGGGAGCTTATCGAGGCGTGATTCTTACACCGATATGGTTGCGCGGGGGTTCCCCCAACCGCCAACAGGGCTAAGTGTCACAAGGGAGGGACAGATGAGGGAATCACCTACCGCCCTAGTATTCGAGCCAGGCAGATCGGTTTCTAGCAGGAAAATCATGTCTGACGAGGAAATGCGGGAGGAGGATGATCGATTTGAGGGTGTAGATGGGTTGGAATACCGAGCTGAGGGCGGGCAGGCGAGTAAAGCTGCTGCTGAAGTTAGAATGAGAAGGACGCCGGGAATAACAAGGAAGATATCGGATTCTAAAAGGATTATTAGGCCTCCGTCACCAGGAGGTAAAGAAGATGAGGGTGGGGGGAACATTGCTTTAGCGGAGGAATTAGAGCAGAGGGTGGCTCTAGTGACAGATCAATTGGGTATTCCGGCTGGTTCAGTGGCCGACTCTAGACGGGAGTCATCCATGTCAGCAGCAGCTTCAACAGTTCAGGGATATACTTCATCGTCAGATGAGGCATCTACATCATCTTCATTGAAGTCTGCAAGGTCCCGCAGCTCAACATCAGGTACATCAGGATTACCCCAAACCATTTCGTTTTCCCTTTCAAAGAGACGTGGCTCTAAAACACAAATGGCACCAGCACCCCTGGATTTGCAGAGTTGGGCAGATAAGGGCGGTTCCGCTAGTAGTACGTCTGCGAATTCAACATCAGAGAAGCAATCGTCCTCAAGACCGCAAACAGTGCCACCAGCACGTTCCGTTACTGCTTCACCACTAAAGTATGCCAACCTTTCTGTTAGAAATAAGCAAAGTGGCGGACTTGAGGTCCCCAACCCAGCCCCAACCCCAGGATCTCCAGGGTCTCGGCTATCTTCATTGGCCAGCCCATCCGGATCTATCCCAGGGCAGAAAACGCGATCGATTTCAACAACAGCATTAAATTCTATGGTAGCTCGTTCAGATAGTACGTCCTCAGTCGCTACTGCTCCTTCATACACTCTCAAAAACCCACCTGCATCAACTACTCCAGTGAATACATCTAGATCACAGAAAAGTCTTTCATCCCGAGAACGAAAAGAGTCCTCCAAAGTATCGTTAGCGACATATGCAACTAGTGCAAAAAATAGGTCACGACACCCGCCCAGCCTTGAACCTCCACTCCCAGATCCCAGAAGCGCACCTTCAGTGGCCCCAGCTCCCGCCAGTGGCATGTATTGGTACAAGGCACCGGCCCATGGACAGGATAGCATGCCATTAAGAGCACATACCTGCACATTAGTAGGAAGCAACGTATATGTTTTCGGGGGATGTGATGTGCGAACGTGTTTTAATGATCTCCATGTTTTTGACGCAGGTAGGCTTACAAGTGCATTTGATATTCCCTCTGAAATCCCCAAATTAATCATGTGTAGATTCAATGTCCTGGTCCAAGCCTGCAGTCTACGGTGAAATCCCACCGCCACTAAGAGCAATGACCACTACAGCCGTCAACAAGAAGTTAGTGATATTTGGCGGTGGAGATGGACCAACTTACTACAATGATATTTACGTCTTTGACACCGTGACAAACCGCTACACCAAGCCAAAGCTAGCCGGTGGCCAACAGCCTTCTCGGCGGCGAGCCCACACCGCTTGTTTGCACAAGAACGGAATCTACGTATTTGGCGGAGGTGACGGTGTCCGGGCCCTGAACGATGTATGGAGATTAGACGTCTCGGACTTGACTAAGCCCTCTTGGAAACTAATATCCGCCCCGCCACGCCCCGGTGGATCGACCATCTCCCTAAGCATCGACGGACGCCCATCCACCCGAACAGAGAGCCTGCAACACCAAGCACGGCCGGCAGCCAGGGGGTACCATACTGCGAATATTGTGGGATCGAAATTGGTCGTGTTTGGGGGGAGCGACGGCGACGAGTGCTTTCGGGATGTATGGGTTTTCGACCTGGAAACGAATATTTGGAAGTGCGTTGGTATCAAGACTAGTTATCCGCGCCTTAGCCATACCGCGACGATCGTTGGGAGCTACCTGTTCGTTGTTGGGGGGCATGATGGTGTGGAGTACTCTAGTGAAGTCTTGCTATTGAACCTCGGTATTTTCCCCACTCAGCAAAACGAACTGGCTTGACGCGGAGCATGAACTAATATAAATAGTGACGATGCAATGGGACAAGAGAAAAGTCTACGGCATGCCACCAAGCGGCCGGGGGTACCATGGCGCAGTACTGCATGATAGTAGGTTATTCGTAATAGGCGGTTTTGACGGGTACCTTTCCCTTCTCCCCCTTCCATCCTTTCCCACAAGACACTAACTTTAACTTAGACACGATGTATTCAACGACACCTACATCCTTGAACTTGCCGTTAGCAGCTACTACTCACAAATCTCACACTTCACGATAGAAGTCTAACTAACTGCCTTCCAACCAAATCCTACACCCCCCCTCTTGCTCTTCCCTCTCCCCTCCTTAACTTAACTTAGCTTAACGGCTGCCATCTAATTGTCATGCGTCCATCGATTCATGGGTTCTCAGAGAGACCCGGCAGGGCGTTCCTTCCCTTTCTTTTCTTCTTATTATTATCATTGCTGCTCGTCTCTATTTTATTCTATTCAACATCCTTTTCCACTCCCCAGGTGGGAAAAAAATCATGTTTTTTCTTTTTTCTTTCTTTCTCCTTCCATTTACTCCTGATTGATTGACCAATTGATTGATCAGCCACAACACCGAACAACCTTATTTCATCTCATTCCTATCAATGACAAATTATGTGACAGGCGGATGGTTTCGATTTATCGACGGATTACTTGCTTGTTCACACTAACGGTAACGGCGTAGTATATTTTTTCTTCTATTGTCGTAATCCTGAATCGCGGTGTTTTCTCGGGGCGCAAACTGTTTCTTCTTTTCCTTACGATGTCGCCTTATCATGCTTACTCACCTGTGTGCGTTTCCGCGTTCCTTTGTGCGGTTTAAAGCCCCTATTTTTACTCCTCTGGTCCCGTTTTTTCTTTATATTTTAAACCAAGTTGCAAGTATGTAGGACAGGCAATATATATCCAAAATTCAAGGCCCCTTTGGTTTTTGAGTGCGGGCATTAGTGCTCGATCCAGTACCGTAACTACCTGCCTAAGTTACAATACCTCCCTATCTGCCGTTGGCAACCGTGCAGGATTGGATTGGTAGGTTAAAACCACCTGTGATAAATCTCACGTGTGCAGTGACTTTGATATCAATACGGCATTGGAAACGGGGGGTGGAAATCGGTATTTCTCGAGCGAAAAGTCGGAGGCCGCCGACAAGTCCGGTTTAGTACTAGAGTGCAGTGTCATGGGGTAAGTTGCGGTACCAGCAGTACCTTGGCCCGTTAGCCTATCGTACCTCTCAAAGTCGCTCTTTCTCGTAGGATGCCGCTGGAACACATGACGCAGTACCCGGCTGTAAGGTACGAGTACTTCGAGTATCAGGAGATGTTCCGGAGAAGCTGGAGAAGGTTTTTCCCTTCCTTCTGCGAGTAAAGCATTGGGGAATATGGCTTATGTACTGTACTCTGCTGTACTCGTACTCTATGATAGGTTGACTTAGACTATGGACTCGAGCGCCGTGCCGATGTCAACGACAATCCCGTCCCACCCGAGCTTTTTTTGCCTTTCTTCTCCTCCTTTCCATGCTTCCGTCATGCCACTATTAGTCAGAGACTCTGCCACACTCCCATACATCCGATGGTTCCCCGGGGGCTGGTAAAGACCTTTCACATAATGTCAAGATTTTTTTTTTTTTTTTTGGAACTATTAAAATCATCATAATCGCTGTGTTCCTTGGTGGTTTTAAGGAATTCCTCTCCTGTTGTGTAAATCGATTCGGTGTCAGTCGAATTGTTGTTTGCGATTTTCAGTATCCTTGTCCTGTTCTGACCTCTGAACCGGCTGGCGTCATTGCTTCGACAACATTTTTTGCGTTTCCCGTTTCCCTCTGTACTCTACTTTCAACCAACCGCCGCTCCCCAAAAAAAGGAAAACAACAAAGCCAAAAACCGCAACATGAAGATTCTTACAAAGGAAGAAGAAGGGGGTATGCCATACATCATCGCTGTCCCATTTCTAATGCAAAATTCTAATAACATGCTTTAATCCAAAGATCACTACGCCGCCGTTCTCAAGGGTGGAATTTCTGGCGGTCTGGTGGGGTTAGGAATAGGTCTCGGGGCTGCGACTGTCCTCAACCGCCGCTGGCAGTTCTTCCGCAGCCTCACACTCCCGCTGAAAGCTTTCTTCGTCAGCAGCTCGGGAACTTTCGCTGCTATCATCAGCGCAGACGTCTACTCCCGTGGTTATGAGGCCTCCCGCCACCCTGATCTTCGCGAGTACAAAGACTCGACAGCGCGCGCCCTTGCGATAGCGAAGGCAGAGAGAACTGGTTGGGAGAAGTTCAAGGACTTTGGTCGGGAGAATCGATACCCAATCGTTACGGCTAGTTGGATTGCCAGTATGGCGATTAGCTTGGGGCTTGTCAGTCGGAACCGGTACCTCACTACCGGTCAGAAACTGGTCCAGGCCAGGATGTACGCCCAGGGTCTTACCCTTGCGGTGCTGGTCGCGAGCGCCGGGTTTGAGGTTGCAGATGCTAGGAGTGGGAAGGGGAAGTTTGAGACCGTGCTCGTTGTTGATCCTGAGGACCCGGAGCATAAGCATATGATTGAGAAGAGGATCCACCATGAGAGCTATTCTGGCGAGGATTTGTGGAAAGGTTTGTTTCTTATCCGGCCGGCACGACAAGTTTGGATTGTTGTACTAATTCTTAGTAGATATGGTCGAGTCGGAGGAGCGAAGGCTCAAGGAGAGAGAGGCTGCTAGAGCTAGGACCAGGGCCAATTAGATAGCCTTGGCCTCGACAGGGCATTCTTGTGAATAATTTTGTGGTCTGGTGTTCCTACTTTGTCCCCTTTTGATGCTTTGGTTTAGCTAGGTGGCTATTAGAGATATTTCTTACTTGTACTATTCCGTTTTCGGCATTTCATTTCTCCCTGGTTCCATGGCGCTTCTGTGTGTTTGATTGTTGGACGCTATTTTTTTTGTAATATCACAGTCGGTTTATGTGTTTTTATGTACGAGCTTGGCAACGGATGAAACCTGCCATGAAGAAACCCCACACAAATTGACCGTATTGGCAGTGTTTCCGGGCCCCTCTTTTAGCACTCTAGCACTCAGGACTCCTAGCATGTTTTCCTTGACCTCGTGTTCAATTATGCGAATCTTCATGTCAAACTGTGCCATCCAAAAAATAAAACATGATATGGTGGTAAGTAGGCACGTATCGGGAGAATATGCATTTAATAAGGAAACCCCCCCTCCCGGTGGGAACCAGTTTCCTTTTACCGCTGGCTAGCTGTTATAAGTGCGTAAGTTACGATATCATACTCCTGGCGACAGTGATTACCGGATACCCCACAACCCCCAAACGTGAGATCAAGGGAGCACGAGAACCCCCCACCAAAAATCCCAGGCCGCAAATTGGCTTGCAGTATCTTGATTACTCGGCACTTGTGTCTCAAATCCGTAAGGCTCCCCAAGAGGTGATGGGTTTCGTTGTCAAAGTTGCTTTCTTGGTGCACCGTCCCCCGGCGCCCGGGTTTTCAATCCCACTGGGAATATGCACACTTGCAAAGGTGGGGGGGTATTGGGTATTTTCTATACTCAGCCTCTTCGTTTATATAGACTAGGATAGTAGGGGATCGTTACTGTGTACGAGTATATTTAATCACTCGGGTGAATAGCGTGGCTGGGGTTGGAAGGTTTTGTCCTCTAGCTGGGACAAATTTGTGGGGGAATCGCGGAGGACGAAATCGTTAGTTTGTAATATTCTAGAAAATGGCTTGCTGCACGGAAACGTGCACATCCAGGAGCTAATGAATATCATTCGTAAGCAGGCCTATGCATGGCCTATTCCATCGAGTTGGACTACAGGTATTCCACATCTCACCTCCCAATGAATTACGCAAGTATGCGTGAAGAGGTTTTTCTTCGAACATTGTGGTAGCAAAATATTCGAGTACTCGGCCAACCAATTAACAAAACAAGAAAATAAATGCTCCATGTACCGTTTCAAGAAGTGGTTGCCATATATTGGCGAGTTGCTAGTAGTCAAACAGATGTGAACAGAACACTGTAAAAAAAAACCAACACCAACACCACCAAACCGAATCTACTCCTTAATACTAGCCATAACCCCTTCGGTATGTCTCCACACCGCTTCCACCTTGTCATCCCCCCACCACTGAGCCTCACTATTAGCCCACCAACTCTTCCTCTCTACACCCCGACTGTCGACGCTTTCCCCCTTCCAGTTGACCAACCACAATCCCTTCGCAAACTTCTCCTGAGTGCTCAAGTAGAAAAACCCCTGCCCCGAGTCATCAATAGGCGTGCTGATGCATTTCTGCAGCGGCTCCGTAATCTTTAACAGTATCCTCAGTGGGGCAGGCAACCCTCTACCTTGCCCTGTGACAACGAATCCAGGCGTTGAATGAATCCAACCGATATTAGGGTACTGTTTGGACAAGTGCTCGAGTGCTAGAGAAGTCATTGTTATCGTATGCTTCGCCGCAGCCAGAAAGCTGAAAGATCCTGGTTGCACAAGGCCGAGGTCTTTCATGTCTAGAGGACTTTCGTGGCCGGAACCCAGCACGCTGATCACGCGAGCCGGTTCGGAGGTTGATAGGAGAGGCAGGATGTTTAGGGCGAAGCGCATGCGGGCGTAGTAAGAGATTGCCATTTTGCGGTCGATGCCTTCAGGTGATTCATCGCGGCCTTGCATCGTCAAGTAGCCCGGGGACATGAAGAGGAGGTTCAATTTCTTTTCTGACGCCGCGATTTGATTGGTGATCTTGTCGACTGCGGATAGAAGGGTTATGTCTGCCTGGAGGAATTGGATTTTGGAGGATGGGTTAAGGGCTTGTAGGTCTGCTTTTATCCTGTTACCGGCAGATTCGGAACTAGGAGGAGGTTAGCATAATCCGAGTGAGAAGAAATGTGAATTTGATATGAAGTTTGCATACCGGCCAACAAAGTAAACAGTCGGGTCCACTGTATTAGATACGAAGGCTCTTAGAGCACTCTCGCCGATACCAGCTGTAGCTCCAACTAATCTCATTTGATAACCAGTTAGTAAGAGAGTAACTCCCAAAGACTCTAGAAGGCATAAACCAACCAAACACTGCAACCAACCCCTTTGCTAGCGGCAGGCCTGCAAAACCTGCATTAGCGGACCGAATAGAAGCGATATCAGGCATCGTATAAGAGCTCTTTTTGATAGAATTCGGTAGACTGTAGATGGTGTGGTTGGAGTTGTACTAATGCTGGTTATTTAACAGTTGATGAGCCCAAAATGATCATGACTAGGCAACAGGAAACACGTAAATGATTATGTAAGGAAAGATAAAGAACAATTGATAAGATAGGGACAAAGACTCAGAAACTCATCAAATATGAATTCTAAAACCGGGACAGTTAAAATATGATAGCAGCTATGCAGTATTTACAACTATTTATAAAATTAAGCAAGAAATGATAGTCATAAGAAATTTGGTGAGTGAAACTTGACAACTATGATAGATTCTCATTTTTGCTAACCCATGTGGTTCGCATACCTTACTTGCCCATTCCACAAGTATCCGGAAATCTTGGCATGGTTTAGGCCTAGTAAACGCCAAGCTTTCCGGAGACATTTTGGAATGGCCAAGTACGAGTACAGTACGGTAGTCTGGTAGCGATCTCGGGGTTAAGCCATCAGACCGTGCCGGGTTGGTAAAAGCCGTTAACACAGTCAGCCGGAGAGGCTTGTTTCCGGCCTCTCCTTGTCGCGGCGGCTTCTTGATGCATACAGCGGAGATTGTGGGTATCCACTATCTCCGCCAACACCAATCTAACTGTTCAGAGACTAAAGCTCTTGAGAAGGATTAGGGCTGGGCTGGCATGAGCGGTTGATAAATTCAAAATGCGTTTTGGCACTGACTAATCACAACGCTTAAATCATGCCTACATAAACTCTACTTGTGCAGTGTGATTGGTTAGTTCCAAAATGGGTTTTGAATTTATGAACTGTTCATTAGGACCTTAGCGTTTTCCTAACACGATACAAGACCGCCACTCTATTCTGCGAGTACGCTACAGTAGCAGGTGTTGGTAAAATTTCTTAACATGAGTTAAGTTAAGAGGCATGGCCACCCAGGTGGCCGAGGACTCCTGGAAGTGATTTAAATTGATGGCAGGGAGACCTGCAAATCTGAAACTCTATTGTAATAAAAGTAGGTATACCGTATTAACTCGTGAAATTGAGTATCTCCGGACAGGGGTGTAATCTCCCGGAGTGGCCTTTGCGAGCCCGTGCCTGAGTGATCGGCAGTGAATACGATGGATGTCCAAGCACCCCAATATCAATTTCGACCCCATAAAAAATACGAGAACACTGTAAAATAGACCTGGACAATTGTAGACGGTATGAACAGTTAGTATATATACTTAGCAAGCAGAAGAGAAAAAATAGTATTAACCAAAGAGTGAAAGATGTCCTTAATTACAAAGTCAGCAAAGATCAAGTCTGGCCCGAAGCCAAAAACAATTGCAGAGAGGGTATTGAAGGACTCCGATATTCAACCAATCCGAACGCAAGAGATTTCCTGGAGTCATAATCAGCAAATTCGAGTTCTTAAATTCATCTACCATCATCGTATTCCAGAAGGAAATGGTCAATACCGTATGTTGACACTGCAAGAGGCCTCCGACATCTTTCGAGTTCCTCAATCAACAATTAGTCGATGGGTCCGAAAGCTGAGGGCAATTGAGAAGAGGGGTAATAGGATGTTGTTGCGGAGCTTGAGGGTTGTTGGAGTTGTCCAGTGGCCAGAATTAGAGTCGCAACTCCATAAGATGTTCCTTGAGATAAGGGAAGAAGGTTAAACTATTCGAAGAAGCTGGTTTCGAATACAGGTGATTTTTTTGTTTCGGGAGATGTATCCAGGTGCTGGTGATCAGTCAGAAATATTTCGCTTTAGTAATGGATAGTTTGGTGTGTTCCTTACCCGAAATCGTATTAGTATTTGCTCTATTACTAAAAAATCACTGAAGGTACCAGCAGAATAACGTAACATGATTCTTTCATTGTTGCAATTCAATCGTCATAATTCACAACTCAGCCCTGACAGCTTTTGGGATGTTGTGATTCCTCATAAGGTTGGCAAATTCATCTTAGCAATATATTCAACCTTGACGAAACACCATTCCCTTTTGAATACCTAGAGGGCCACATCTATGAGACTGTTGGATTGAAAACGGTTTGGGCAAACTCTACACGTAGATGATGGGATAAGAGGCAGGCAACACTAGTCCTTTGTGTAATTGCTGACGGTGTACCTCGTATCCCGCCTTTGTCATATTTCATGGTACTGGCAAGCAGTTGGGTGATGAGTTTTCGCACTATCATCCAGGAGTGATTTTGGAGTTCAATGAAAAAGCATATATGAATGAGGAGTTATTTTTACAATATATAACTAATCATCTCATTCCAGTACTACAAGACTGGCCCAGCCTGTTTGCCTTAGACTTTATGGGCTCACATAAGACACCCAAAGTTCTTGACCTCCTCAGCAGGGCTGAAATTGTTCCCTCCCTTATCCCAGCTGACTGTACCTCTCTTGTGCAACCACTCGATATCGCAATAAACAAGCCTCCTAAAGAAATGATACGCGAAGTTACAGATCAGGCTATCCTTGATTGTGAAGAAGCGGATCAAATCAATGATTGGTGTATTCGACAGAGGCCTATCCTTACAACTTAGTGTGTCAGAGATGCATTCTACTATTTTCACGCCAAGAAGTGCGATATCATGTCCCGATCATTTCAAAAGGTCGGATTATCTATACCAATCGACGGAAGTTTAGACTATATGCTGGATATAAAAGGCTTTGAGAAATTGGTGATTGGTGATTGGAGGATGGAAGAACCAATGGTTGATCTCCATGCTGATATCCTTATAGAACAGGATAATAGCAAAGAAATTGAGTTTCTGGCAGCCAGGGAGCTAGTCAATGACACCTATCTGTAGAGATTATTCCCCTCATATTTTAATATTTTTCATAAGCCAAGTGGGTCGAATTGATTTTGTTATTAATTTACCAAGAGGAGCATTTTTATTTTCATATAATATATCAATGGTGAGTTTATGTTTCATGATCACCGTGGATCACACATGACACATCTCACTAACATAATATCTGGAGATTACACCCCTGTCCAGAGATACTCAATTTCACGAGATAATACGGTAATGCCCCACATACGTGATGAACTAAGAAGAAAAAAAGAAAATTTATTAAGTAGATATCACTCCTTCACTCCCCGTCTCCGTGATGATCATGGCATCCAATTCCTATTTTCAACAAAGCCTTCCAGATATCATTATCCTAGAAAGCTCCTATTGGAGAGTCCACAGCCAACTCCACCATCTACCACAAGCGAGAGCCAAGCTAAATCTGCAGGGACAAAAGCAAAATCCTGAAAGGTGAACAATTAGATGGACCTTGCACTAGTACGACAAGTGCTAGCCACTGACCCAATTGGTTATGGAAAAGGCAGTACAGTAGTAAGTGGGTAGAGGTATTTATATTCCGAAATGTTCTACAGCCTCAGCCCATATATCGAAGTACAGAGTCAGGTCGGCAGCGTGTAAAACAACTTGTTGAATTTTTCAAAGTACATTCTGGTGGACATGAGCTAGTTTGACTGCTCACCATCACTGTAAACTAAAACCACAATTGTCACACTACATATTAGTGTCTAACACCAAATCCCTCATGTCACACTATCAAATAGTTTTTTTATCACCTAGCAACTCCTACGTCTCACAACTACCAAGCGCCAAACAAAGGGCAGCCCTTACATTTCAATAACCAGATACATGTGAAAGCCTTTCGAACAGCTGGAGGACCCTTGAAGAGTGCGAGTAGGAAGGAAGTGCAAGAAGTATAAAGCAATATTAGTTGTTAAGAGAAAATGTTCTACATGCTAGTTCTTTGGAATACTATTATCACTCTCCATATCTGTTATCTTGTATCTATCTCTGTCTCTCTTCCCAGCAGCAAATAGTTTTCATTTTTCTTCTTTTTTTCTCAATAGTTTCTATTACTTTCTTTATATCTACTATAAACAATCAGTCGCCATATGTGCTAATCCATAACTTAAATCTGTTGTGTAAGAAGCTTGTTGCCAAAAAATAGGCTTTCTAGTTGCGAAACTGTGCTTGTATCTGTAACAAGACTTAATCTGAAACAGAAACTATAACTTGAAGACAAGTAGTTAAAGGAAATATAGATATATAGAATCATACTCAGCACTGCTAGTAGAATTGATAAAGCTTAAGTGAAGCTGCAAATGCAGGTAAAAAGCTCTGTGAAGAAGGAAGTAAGCCAGATGACCATCTTGAAACTTGAGAATCTGACAATCCTATGGGACATTATATTGACATCAAGATGGAGTTATATCTTACTTACTAAAACTGGTTCCACTACTCTTCTGCACTTCAGGCATTCAGATCTATCTGGCCTCCTTACCGTAATTCTCCACGCTTATGTCTATTGAAGTTGGAGGTAGAAAGTGCAATTTGCAGGTGATGAAAGGATACCATCCCCTGGAGGATCCTTCTGACTTGAACACGGCTGGACATGATATGATCGATAGGGGTTTAGTAGGTAAACTAGACTGCTTGCCGTCAACATAGGAGCCCCTCCATGCCCGTAGTCGTACAAATCATTTGTAGTCAAGAAAAATGAAAATGTTATGATATTATAATCAATTTCTATGCAGAAGAGAATATTTCAGCCTAAACCTCCAGATCAGGTTCTCTAAGAGGCTATTCTATAGGGTGGCAATTCTGAACTACTACTAGAACATAACCGGTATACCATCAATAAACCAGATTCCGCCTTTAGAAAGGCAACAAACACTGCTAGAAATATATAGTTAACAAGTAGAATAATTGATAGTCTATGCAAGCAACTAAGAAGAGAAACAATTAAAATCATGATATTACTCATAATATATTCTTCCATACAAGCAACTCATATACCACCTGTTGCTACAAGTTATAATATGGTAGTAATATTGAGAAAGTAATACAACTTGTGTGTAGTTCCTTTGTTGTAGAAATATTATTTATTTATCTCCTCTCAATATCTGAAGAAAACCAGCTGTATAACAGTATCAAGGTTGCAGCATCTGAATATAAGGGTAGTTGCAATCTGCATATCACTAATGGCCCACACTGTGGGCCTCATTAACCCCTACCAATGCGGCTCCCTTCCTGGACTTAGTACCTTCGACGCATGCACTGCCCTCACACATAAGGTCCGAATATTACAACGTGATAGCCTTTGAACCTCTACCCTCTTTCTTGACATCAAAGGGAGTTTTGATAATATTTTGTCTGGTTGTTTATTTTCCCTACTTCGCACCTAGGCAGGTAATCCTTTTCTAGTATGTAGGGTTTGTTCCGTCTTGACTGACCTCAAGCACTGGCTTAGATATTAAGGATTTTCAAATATCTTGTTACTTGTTCAAGTTGGCGCCCCTCATGTTACACACATGGGATATGGTACTAGACTTTCGTGTCTAAAGATGTGATAGTATATAGCGCCTGGAGATGACTATATTGACTACGACCCTCATTGGCAAAAATTAGGATTATATCCAGAACTACTCAGCCTTGGCGAAAGATTATAGAGTAATTTTCCATGTGGATATATCACATATTCTGCATTCTTGATAATCTGAATTCATCTCCATATGAGTGCATATATGCAGGAAAGATGACCATCCAGACTGATCACTTGGTATTCCGTATGATGTTCACTTATGGGCTCCATCGACTTGAACTTAGTTCTTTTGGCAAAAAGATCGTAGGCTATCGACTGGTGGAATGCTTGGCACATACCGAGATATAGACAATGACGGGGATCATTTGTAGTAGTGAGGTCATTGATCTTCAGCGTCAAACGGTTTTCGCACTGTTTAGACCATTGCTGAAGTTTCTAGGGATACTTCTTTTATATCGCCAACCTAAGTACTGGGAAAAGTGTACAAATAGTTAGCAGTACCTTGTAGTTAAGGGATCATCAAGCAACTGAGAAGATCCCTTAACAATATAATAAGTTATTAAGTCTTTGAGAACCTTTTATCCTTTATCATACTGTACCAAGCTTTCCTGACAGTTATCCATTTTTCTCCATATGAGCAGAGCCTAGACAATTCAATAGTACTGAATTGGCTACCCCGTAATACCTCTAGGGTCACCTATCGCCCCTTTGTTATTTTTTATATATCTATCTTGCCTATATTTGCCATCCTTAAAGGAATTATTTTCATTTATGTTGATGATATTACTGTTACTTTCAGGTTTAGCTTATATCAGAGGAACACACGGCTTCTCCAACACTACTATGTCTGCCTTTGAAGGAAGGCCTGCCTCTTGGAAATGTCCTTTTCCTTCCCTAAAACCAGACTGAACCACTTGCGATCCCTACAAGATTGCCCCCTCAACTTATTGGCTCCTGTCTGTCTGATTGACTGCCTATTCCACCCCTCCTCCATAGTCCTATAGCTGGAATACTACTTCTCCCCCTCCATGGAAACCTCTACTCACCTCCTTTATCAGTTAACACTTGCACAAGGGGCCTTCAGTCTCATAAGCCAACTCTCTCCCTCAGGTAACAGAATAACCTCCTACCTCAACCGCAGGGTGGCAAGGGGCCTCCTGATACCTATCCTCTCTTATAGAGTAGACCTCCAGACCCCCAATGCTGCCATGATGGGGAAAATATAAGTCTTTTGGAGCAAGGTCTAGTAGTGGGTCACCAATTGCTTCTCATCAACTCCAGAGTCTATTCTGCACTGTGAGGCCTGCCTCCCACCTTGGATTTCACTCCCCCCCACCATCAGAGGATGACTGCACTTCAGATTACCTACTCCCCTCGTAAAATCAACCCTGCTGCAGTATGCCTGCCTCTGGCATTTCTATCATTCTCCTCCTATTGGGCAGATGATTCCACCGGCCCACTACTTCATGTCCTAAGGGCCAACTACATCCTTCGCCGCAAGGACCAACCAAGGCCCATTCCGGCTGTCTACACCTACCTTTACATTAATGGGATATGTTACCTCCTAGCCACAGTGACCAAACATGGTTTCCAGCTCCCTCAAATAAATTTACACCTCCTGATAGGCACAGTTTCTTTCTCATCTTCTCCTATCCCAGGCACCATCTCCTACAAATTGATTAAGGAAGATTATAGTAAGGACACCCTTACAGACTGCACCTTCCTGTCCCTACCCCCTACATGCTACCACTATAAACTAGCTCAGAGCCCACATGCACTTAAGGGCCTCAACTGCTTTACAGCGGGAAGAATCCATCAGATGGGTGCTGGCCAGAGTTATATTGCACCTCAGCCCTCCTGTTGTGGCATTGACAGCTTCCCCTCGTGTCTTTCAAGTTACTAGAGAGAGACGACCTCTGAGCATGCAATTCTCTACTATACCTCCAAGGTTCGTAAATGGCAGGTTTACCTTCTGAATCTGTCTTTGATAGGCTATAGCTCTCTACTCTGGGCCGACGTGGACCTGATCCTCAGAGTCACCTCTTACATCCAAACTAGGCACTATTACTCTCTTCCTACTATGCCTGCAGTCATCACTTGCGTACTCTCATCACCCTCTGGCATTGACATTGACTGAGTAGTGCTTTTCTTTCCTGCTTGTATCTTGCCTTATAGTTATGATTTCTTTTGATTTCATTTCATTCTATACTTTTTGAATTAGAGGCTATTTTTGGATACATTGATAGTATCGTCATCACTACAGTACAACATTTCCACTTAATTCTTTTGTTTTGCATGTTATGAATTAAGCTTTCATTTATGCCATAGCGAGTGCTCCTTTCACGTTTCTGACAACTTTTTGTTTCCTTTTTTTTATCATGTAGTTATTATTTATAGTATAAAACCATTCATACAGCTCACGGTAAGGCATTCAAAAAATGTTAATATCAATACAATTACAAAGGAAAAACCAAAATCTTCACCATAACAGTGACCTTCAATAATCAGGAAAATCAATCCCTAGTACCAACAGGTGACTAACAGCCAAGTAAAAGACCCCCCCCAATTCCACTACGAAAATCTAAGCTAACCCAGTAGAAAAAAGGAAAATACTCAAAGTCCAGACAATGAGCATCTGCAAGCGTAGGCAAAATCCTTGGTCCACCAGGCAAGGGACAGGAAACTATGTAACACTGTGAACGTAAAGTAGCAATAGGATTCAAGCCAAAATGTAAAGGGCACAGGTCAGAACATGGATATCCTAAAACACTTAGGAGTCAACCAGAGGCACCCACGTTCCTTGGAGAACCACCAGAATCAACTATAGTCTTCCTGGGGCAGGAGGGGTAAAGTGGAGAGTGGGGTCATGAGGGCTATCACAGTTGACACACTTAGGTGTATTGTGACTGCAGGGATGGCTGTGTTATGATTCTATGCTGTCAGCTCACTTGCAACAGGTAACTGCATCTCAGTAGGTTGGATGAATATTACCGGGCCGTCCTTATAGTACAGTATTGGGCATGGCGCTAATTTCAGCCACCAAGGTAGAAGTTCTATTGTAACAAGTAATACTAGGTGAAGATCCACTATCATTCTTAGGCCTATGCCTATATTGTATACATAGCCAAACCCTATGGTTCCTATCGCACAAAGCCAATTATGCAGCGCAGAGGTAAAGAGGTAAAGTAATTATATAGGAAAGAACTTAGATAGTTGCGTGAAGAGTCCTAACTACAGGCCGATTTTTTTTTTTTTTTTTTATTTTTATTTTTATATCATGTATTGCTTGTTAAGGTACATGAACTCGCATGCATCGTGAGATATGGCGTAAAGAAAACCTTAAATCCAAAACGAACAAACAAAGGAAAGAACACCCCCAAAGCTCTTAATGATACCTTGCATAAGACACGTCACCACATACGGTTAATCAGAAAGTAAATGAAACAAACCAAGGCCCAAGGGCCAACTTGTAACATACAAGGAAACACAACCACAAACACCCAGGCAGACCGAAGCCAATGAAAGTATAAATTAAAGCGGCCGAGGCGGAGAGGAAGAAAGGAGAAGAGGGGCCACGGAGGAGGCAGGGGAAGAGGGGAAGATCATTGGGGAGGGGGAGCGGCGCACAGGGGCAGGCATAAGGGGGGGGAAAGCGGTGACCATCTCGCGGATAAAGCGACCGAGGGCAAGAAGGAGCGGGAGCGAGGACCAGAGAGGGGCCTCTGGGCTAATGTCGGTGACACCTAGGAGGTGGCGTGACCGGTCTAGGGCCGTTGAGGGACAGCATAGGATGGCGTGTCTAAAAGTCTCATCCTCCTCCCCACAACGGGGGCAGAGGATGGGAAGGCCGACGGAAAACCAGGAGGGGTGGGCCGCAAGGTAGCTCTTGTGTGAGCGCATCTGATGCGCGCGCCCGGCAATGAACTTCTCAAGGCCCATGAAGGGGTGAGGCGAGAGGCGCCTGGGGAAACGATTATACTCAGGAGGAGGAGCGGTCCTGAGCCAGTCATCCTTAAGAAGATCATGGGCCTTCCGGCGCAGGACGTGGTAGGCAGAGGTCATGGCTGTTGCAGGCGGCAGGGAGGGGGGAAAAGATACTAGATCCGTGCTAATCAGGGGGGCAAAGGACAACGAGCCCAAGAGCGGCAGTGCCAGATGAGCCAGAGCATCAATCGGGAGGTGTGGGCGTACCAGGGGTGAAGGGCGGGTCGTCCGCTAGCTAAGGGGCATAACATTGGCGGGCAGACGCCTACACAGGTAACGGAATGAATCTGGTGCACGAAATTGCAGCAGCGAAGGAACGTCAGGAGGAAGGTGAGCTGCAGCAGGACTGGCGGAGGGCAGGAAGGACACCAGTCGGAGGGCGGCCAGCCGTCGACGGTGCCTGGCCAAGGAGGCGACTGGGGGGAGGCAGGCTTCTGCGGAGAGGATCAGGGTAGGGGTGGATCGGAAGTAGTTGGTGACCCATCGCTGCACAGAACGCCAAAAAACCTCCATTCGGTCCAAATGTGACCGGGAGGGCACCAGAAGGTCTGCTCCATAGAGGAGGATAGGTAACAGAAGGGAGACGGCCAGCCTGTGGCACAAATGGGGGGAGAGGCCAGACCCTTGGGGTAACAGCCGCTGAACAGTGGAAATAGCACCTTGGGCAAGAGAGAGGCGGCAGGAAAAATGAGTGTGAGTGGAGACAGAAGGGGTAAACCAGTAGCCCAGCCAACGGACTTGGGACTGCGGGGAGAACAACAGCGAATCAATAGCAATTGGAGAGAAATTAAATGCCCCCCGCTGAAGTGGAGTCCACTAATGCATCAGCTCAGTCTTGGGGACCGAGAAGGACACACGACGAATGGAGGCCTTACGCTTCAGGCGTGAGTAGATGAGCTTTAGGGAGCGAACATTCCCCGATAAGAAGCAGACGCCACGGTGATGGCAAAATCATCAACATAGGAGAGAATAAGCCCCCTAGGGACCGAAAAATGCAAAGAAGAAACATAAATAACAAACAACAAAGGAGACACAGGGGACCCCTGGGGGGTGCCCACAGAAACAGGAGAAAAGGTCCTTGGAGAACCTTGAAACAACAAGGAGCAGGTGCGACCAGGGAGGAAAGACCTAACCCAGGCCACAAGGTAGTGATTGACCCCCTTTCTCTTGAGGGACTCGGCCAAAACAGAGGAGTCGACATTGTCGAAGCCACCCTTAATATCAAGGAAAAGGGTGGAGACCTTGAGGCG
>QFET01005766.1:0-35335 GCA_003316355.1 Tuber calosporum | reverse complement strand
GATTTCTTAAGCCTAGCCTGATTCGCTTGACCTTAGAATCGGCTACCCTTAACAGATATTGGGGTTTGAAATTTCCCCTTTTTTGCCCTATAACCAATACTTGGGCCTGTTTCCTGCAGAACCTCCATGTATGTTTAGCCAATGTGCAACGGGTGCATTGATTGGCTTTCTTACTTTCTTCAATTTTGTCCTTAGGGATTCCTTTATGAGCTTCAACCCAATTGCTATGCTCAACCTTTCCTTCAGCAGGGGCTTTTTTCCCTTTTTCCGCTTGTTTTTATAATTTGTAGGCTGCCTTTTCAGCTGCCTTATAGGTTTTTCATTTCTTATTTCCAGCAGTGGTCTTGCTAGATTTTGATTCCTCCTCCCGTTTTCTTTTCTGGGAGTCGCTTTTTCACCGGTCGTTTTTTCTGAATAGCCCTTGCTGTTCCTTGAACGATTCTTCCGCTTTGGTAACCCTGCCGACTGCCTTGATCCATTCACTATCCAAGTCATGATTCTGATATAATAGCGTAAGCATGGCCACAATAGGGAGTCCTCGCTGAATTGTGGTTCTCCAAGCGATGCCAGATACTTCTGCCTGATTGTTGTGGTTTTCCATGGTAAGGAGATACTTCTCTATGTCTCCTGTATACCTCACCTTCTCCATCACTGGTACGGCTTTTTGTGCCTTTGCAGTACTGAGAATCGTTCTGTAACTTGCGCTAGGAAAGTAATCCAGAAATTATAACCATCAAGTTTAGGAAATCCGCGGTCCCCCGTCATTTTCTTCAGGTAAGTAATGGCGAAAGAGGCCACCTCGGTTCCTTCCATTCTTCCCAACGCACATTTGATGCGTTCTTCGTTATCTTCCCATTGCCATGGGTTTCTCCCAAAGTAGTCCTCGCAATTTAGTAGCCAAACTCGCACATCCTGAGAAGGCTTATTTTCGAATTTGAATGGTAGATCCGCTTGGCGGCGACTTATCCTGGACAATGCTGGCCCTAGTCGTTCGACCCAAGCATCTACTTCAGATTCGATCTCACGGCCTGGCAAGGGTCTTCGTGATGGCTCTCCTACTCGTCTAGAGGGGCCACCTCCGCCTTCAGAACCTGGGTTATCATCTCCTAGATTGGGTGCATTCGCGGGAAGAGGAGGTGGTGGTCCTTTCCCACCATTGCCGTTTCTATCACCGCCATCCACTCCCTTTCCATTGTCTCTTCGGGCAATGAACCGGAATTCTTCTACGCCATCAGCCGTGGTACGTTTTTCCAAACCCGGATTTTCCACAGGCTGGGGTTCCACTGTCTCCCACACACTAGGTGGGTTTCTGGCAACTTGGAGTTGCGTTTCTGCCTCGCTTATTCGTACCAACATGCGCTTCACTTGGTCTGATGCTGCATTCTGCCATTTGTCTTTGGCCTCTCTCAGAATGCGTTCTTGTTCTAATCGCTGTTGGAGTTCCCTCAACTCCCCCCTTTTTCGCTCCTGTTGTTCCTGGGCGGCTGCCTGCCTTTGCAGAAGTTCGTCTCTCTGGCGAGCTAGGGCTTCTTCCATTTGGCGATCTCGGTCCAGAGATTCTTACCCTGTTGCACCAATGTTAGCGTATAGTTGAGCACTTAGTGCTTCTTGGTGTGTAGCCCGTTCTTCTTGAGCCCGTAACTTGGCCTCCAACTTCTTTGTGGTTGCTATTTGCAATGTAATGGTTTCTGCCGCCTGCATCTCTAACCCGTTATGGACCTGTTTCAGTTCTTCTCCCATGATCTGTTCGCCGCGTGAAATTCAGTGTGCATGGTATTGAAGTAGGTCCGCCTGAGCCTGCGCTTGGCTTGACAGTTCATGGTAAGCTAGATGGGTGTTGTCAACCGATTCCCTTAGGGTCCGGTCAAAATATCCCCTGGCTTGTCCAATATGTTCTGCCAATTTCTCCAAGGCAGGATTTCTGGCATCGGGAGGTCTAGGGGTACTTGAGTGAGTGCCAAAGGCTGACTTCCTTACTCCACTAGGCTGGGAGAGATGGTGGAGGGCCATAGGCGATCTGGAACGTCCTGGGGCCTGGTCGCTTCCCACCACCGATATTTCTTCGATATCAGACATAGGTTTGTCAGTATCCACAGTCAGTTGCCGTGAGGACATTGTTTAGGAGGAGAGTTGGTGTCTTCCGAATCCACACGCAAAGGGAGTAAAGGATATGTTTGAGGAGAAGGAACTCTATGTTCAACTTGCCTCACTGTCGTAGTCAACGAGCGGGTGGCACTGGAAGGATAGCCCGTAACGGTCGTTATAGATATCGGAGAAATCTTGAGAGGTCGGTATGAGTTTAGGGTCGGTGAACCATGAGGGTTCGTAGGGATATGGTAGGAATTCGATCTAGGCAAGGGAGTTGTATAGGAGGGTTTCGATAGAGGGAGTAAAGTTTGGTAGACGAGGTTCAAGAATTGACTCGTCAAGGAGGGTGGAATCAGCTATGAGCTGGTGTGATACCAGAGGTATGACTTCGAGATATCCGATAGTCATATATTGAGCTTTGGTGACAAGGAGAAATATCAATATACTGTTAAGGGTAGTCGATTCTAAGGGCAAGTGAATCGAACTAGGCTTAAATCTTTCTTCGTAAACGGAGATTGTCTAGGAAGGCTCGTAGGTAAAGATTTTTAAGTAAAACGTATGATATTGATAAGGTCTCTTCTCTGTTACTTGATGGTGACTAAAGCTCAGGAGGCACTTCGATATTTATATCCCGCGTCTGAGTTTTCGCGGACTACAACTGGTTCATATATAAACAAATATTTTCCTCTCTACCTTTATCTCTTGTTCAATGAGCCAACCCGCTTTGACCCTGAAAGTCCCTCTTCCCCCGCACAGCTGACGGTATGATCAGAGATCCTGACTTCTCTGTGGGTGTGGACCCACTCTGTGTGAGTTGTCATCCTTCTTTCCGCTGTTAAGATATGGCCGCCCAGTTTGGAACATACCAATAACTTGATAGAACTCCAGGGGGCCAGCTTGGTTATTGGCCGAGTCTGCTTCGTGCCGGCTTATCCGGCTCTGCTGCGGTCTTTCTGGATGACTTGTGTTCACGATCAGGCCAATACCTTCTCCTCTTCACTGCCTGTCCTTAGCAACCTGTTCTGATACGTTCATTGACCTTATAGGCATTATGGGGGTGTCAGCATACTCTCGGTGTCTGTCCTAGTAGCCAACTTCAATTGTACATTCATACCCGTCTAGGACAACCCGGGCTCTTTTAACTTCACTAGGGTATAACTCTGCGAGTCCCTAACGGAATCGCTTCGTTCCACATCCCAGACGTAGCCAGAGATGCCCTCTTATATACCCTGCGGACAGCATCTGGTCGGACCGACAGCGACGACGTATACTGGGTTACAAGATGTGTTTCAATTTTTCCTTTTCCTAAGCGAACAAGCAACTGCACAAGGTGCCTGTGACGACTCCCAGGGCGAAAGCAGGGGCCTGAGGGGGGTGATTGTCTGTGGAGGTTTGGACTCATGCAATTATTCCTGTAAAGTCTTGTAATCCTCTCTGGAGTCGTTTGTGCCTAACAATTTTGCTGGAAGTTATCTTGCGTATTGACAGGCTTCTTGGTTCGCTCGGCACGTTTCTGTACTCTTGATGGTGGACGACCCAAATGAGTAATGGGAGAGCTGGTACAGCTTCGGGACGGGATTAAAGATGCTGAAGGGGTAGATTCCGTGTCATCCTCTTTTATCAACCTATCATGTCTCAAAGTACTAGGAATAGGTGTGTTATCACATTCCATAGCCATCGCAGCTCGCTTAGACACCCCAATAATTCCTCTTTGCGAAAATCTAAAATAACTAGTAGTCTGGCCTCTAGGCCAAAGGTGCTAACTGGAAGAGAAATTAGCTTAAATAGCGGGTTGTCCGCAAGGTCAGCAACTAGTATCTCTTCAAAAGAGGATATAGTGGATTATTATTTGCGTTTTGTAAAGGCAGTTATCGCCGTCTATCTTGACGATAGATATGTTTTGTATATTTTCGCTGTATGCGAGCAAGTTGTCGCAGTGCTACTGCTCTGAGGTCAAGTGCGTATTCTTCGCAGCAGATACGAAAAACGTTGTCAAAGTTGAGAGGTCGGCAGTGTCCACAATGTTGGCACTGATGAAAACTTTGAGCGTCAAAGTATTCTCTGGGCATGTGAGAATATAGAGTTGCTTTGGTGACTGGAGAGTAACAATATAGTGTTACGGGGTAGCCAATTCGGTACTGTTGAATTGACTAGGCTGTGCTCGTATCGAGAAAATCTGAGAACTGTCAGGAAAGCTCAGTAAAAGTCTTGTTAAGAGAAAAGGGTTCTCGAAGATGAATGACTGAATATATTGTTAAGGTCTCTTCTCCATTGCTTGATGATCCCTTAACTACGGGGGATGCTAACTATTTATACACCTTTCCCAGTACTTAGTATGGCCATATAAAAGAAGTATCCTTGGAAACTTTGGCCATGGTCTAAACAGTGCGAACACTGTTTGACCCTGAAGATGTATGACCCCACTACAGTAAATCATCCCCCAGACTATCTATTTGTCTGAGGGTGTCAGGCACTCCACCAGTAGATAGCCTTCAATATCTTTGCCAAATGAACTAAGTTCAAATTGATGCCGTCCATTTGCGAACATCATACGGAATACCAGGTGATCAGTCTGGATGGCCGTCTTTCCTGCATATATGCACTCATGTGCAGATGCATTCGGATTATCAAGAATACAGAATACGTAATAAATCCACTAGGATAAATTACTCTGTTATCTTTCACCGAGGCTGAGTAGTTCTGAACACGATCCTACTTCTTGCCAGTGTGGGTTGTAGTCAATATAGTCACCTCCCGGCACTATATACCATCACATCTTTAGACTCGAAAGTCTAGTACCATATCCCATATGTGTAACACTGTCCACCAGATATCACCTCCAAATTTCTTAGTAACACAAGCTTCTCCGTCACCTAGGCATCTAATTCACGTGAGAAAATCTAATACATGGAGACCCTGACCTTGACCCTCCTTCCTTAATGACTTATCCTGTTGGTGGATCCAAATATACTGTTTGCCATCGTTGGAATTAAAGATAGTCTCATCTTGTGTGACAGGAATGTTGGTTTGGACTAGTCCTCAGAGATGAAGACTATTAGGAATCGGCTCCAGGTTACTGTCCCACTTGTCAAGGTGCTCCTGGTATGAGGTAAGGCGAGGAAGGAAGATTTTATTGCAATAGGCTTTAACATCTGCCATTTTGTAGCCATCATTATAGACCCCCATACGATATTCCTGATATTTGAATCCTAACTTCCGAAGCCATCTCTGTGCAGTCCTGGATCCAATAGTTTTCTCAACATCACGAATTACGGCAGTCACTAATATATTGGCAATATCAGGATCCTCTGATGACTAACGCCAATGAACAACAATTGCTTTGGCTAGGCGATAAGAGGTAAGCTCAATTACTTTAATTAGTATTCTTATCCTATAGCTCTTAATTCATAATCAACATCAGAAGAACTTACTTTTTCCAACTTGTAGAATATACTCCCTCACAGCAAGTATCGTATCAGCATCCTCTATAAGACTCATCACTTTCTGATGCTTTCCCTCACCAGGCTCAGGAATTATGCAGATTTTGACCCATGATACTTCATGTCACATAATGTGTTCCCGCACTCTTTTGCCCCACCCTCCCCCATCTGCTCCTTTCTGTAATAGCTTCTTCCTTAACAATAATGGTGTAATCTCTCCGTTAAACAAGTCTGGTACATGTAAAACTTTACACTCTTGTTTGATTTGGAGTTTTAGGAAGATATAGACTTGATAGTGCCACTTAAAAAACTAGCCAAGAGGTTTTAATCCTGTCCTGCCTGGTTGGTTTGATACCTTTACAGTTATTGCCTTATAGGCTTTCTCAAGAATGCTTAAGTTTCTTGTGCAATGTTGAACAACGAACATACGGCGTCTATGCCACAATTTATAATCCAAATGTATATCGTAAACACAATGTCTTATAGGGACTTGGGCAGCTGTTAAGGGTAGGCGATTCTAAGGGCAAGCGAATCTGTCTAGGATTATATCTTTCGTTGTAAACTGAGATTGTCTAAGAAGACTCGTAGGTAAAGATTTTGAGTAAAACTTAAAATATTGATAAGATCTCTTCTCCTTTGCTTGAAACTGGTTAAAGCTCGGAAGGCACTTCGATATTTAAATCCCGTGTCTGAGTGTTCGCGGACTACTTCTAACTTCTAGATTTTAATATACTTCCCACCGTTTCCGTCATCCATTCCTTCGTGCGAGAGCCGTTTTGCCTAGAGACTATTGTTACCCCCCATAGCTTCTCGACACGTAAGAGCTCCTTTATTGCCTGATTGTGGAAACCATTTATCAGTCAGAGATGCTGTTGCTTGTTCTGTTGGTTAAACTTAGGTATTCCATCGTGGAATTACCAATAGATTCTTAAAGCTCCTAGTGGCCAGCTTGGCTGTTAACCTATCTAGATATTACCAGCCTTCCCGGTGTCTTGCAAATGGCTTTCAGAATGACTTAAGACTTACGATCGGTCCAATCCCGTTTCGTATTGCTATGCATCTCCTTATAAACTAATTCTGATAGGTCCATAGACCAAGATAGGCATGTTTTCATGGTCTGAGTTGGTTCTCATATTTCTCCTGGAGTGTTAGGCACAAACGACTCCCAAGAGGAATACATGACTTTTCAGAAAGCACTGCATGAATCTGAACCTCCACAGGCAATTACCCCCCTGCGGCCCTGGCGTTGGCCCTGGGAGTCGACACTGGCACCTTGTGCAGTTGATCGTTTACTAAGAAAAATAAGAAATTGGAACACATCTTGTAACCCCATATACGTCATCGCCGTCCCTCCGACCGGATGTTGTCCGCAGGGTATATGAGAGGGCCTCTCTGGCTATGTCTGGGAAGTGGAACGAAGCGATTCCGTCAGGCACTCGCGGGGTTACACCCAGATGAAGTTAAGAGAGCCCGGGTAGTCCCATATGGGTATGAATGCGCATTTGAAGTAGGCTACTCCGATACACACCGAGAGTACGCTGACGCCCCAGTGATGCCTATAAGGTCAATGGACCTATCGGAACAAGTTGATAAGGAGAGGCAGTAAAGACCAGAAGGTATTGGACCAATCGTGAACACTAGTCATCCTGAAAGCCCGCTGCAGAGCCGGATAAGACAGCACAAAGCAGATTCGGCCAACAACCAAGCTGGCCCCTTGGAGTTCTAAGAAGTTATTAGTACGTTCCAAACTGGGCGACCATATCTTAACAGCCGAAAGAAGGTTGACAACCCAGACTAAGTGGGTTCACACCCGCAGAGAAGTCGGGAACTCTGATCATACCTTTAGCTGTGTGGGGGAAGAGAAAGTTTCAGGGTTAAAGCGGGTTCGCTCTCTGATAAAGCGACCAAGGTTGGGAAGAAAATACCTGTTTATATGTAAACCAGTTGTAGTCCGCGAACACTGAGACGCGGGATATAAATATCCAAGTGCCTCCCTAGCTTTAGCAATACATCAAGCAATGGAGAAGATATCTTATCAATATTATAAGTTTTACTCAAAATCTTTGCCTACGAGGCTTCCTAGACAATCTCCTTTTACGAAGAAAGATTTAAGCATAGTTTGAATCGCTTGCCCTTAGAATCAGCTACCCTTAACAGTATATTGATATTTCTCCTTGTTACCAAGGCTCTCTACATGACATTTGGACATCTCCAAGTCATACCTCTGGAATCACACAAGCTCATAGCTGATACAACATTCCTGGAGGAGCTTCTGCTCGAACCACACTCCACAAATTACACCTCCCCTTTCGAAGAATTACTTGAAATCTCCCTTCCCGAAATTCAATTCTATATACCTGAACAACCATCCTGGTTCAATGATCCTCTACTTATCCCTACCGAAACAGATTTCCAAAAAATCTAAGAACACTTTTACGGACCCACCTTCCTTTGGAAACCGTTAGTTGACTATGACACCGAAGAAGAAGGAACCTCCAGTTCCTTCAGTATCATCAATTCCTCGTTCGCACCCTCTGCTTGGGGATTGGGAAGACATCCCAACCCAAATTAGAAAAATGTCCTCACGACAATTAACCGTCGATACGGTCAAGGCAATGTCTGACATCGAAGAAGTATCACTGGTAGGAAGTGATCACGCACCTGGTCGCTCCAGGTCACCTTTGGCACTCCACCATCTTTCACAGTCAAGTGGAGTCAGAAAATCGGCCCCTGGAACTCGTTCAAGCACTACCCGTCTTCCCGACGCCAGAAATCCAGCTATAGAAAGATTAGCAGAACGCATAGGTCAGGCAATGAGCTACTGCGACCATACCCTTCAGGAATCGGTTGATATGCAACATCTGGCCTACCGTGAACTATCTGGTCAAGATCAGGATCAGGCAACCCAACTCCAGCACCATGCTCAACGGATAACCCGGGGAGAACAGATCATAGGCGAAGAGTTGAAAAAGGTCAATTCTAGACTTAAAATGTTAGCAACCGAAACCGCTGCACTGCCAGATGCGACCACCAAACGATTGGAGGCAAAGTTGCGGGCTCAGGAAGAACGGGCCGTACACCATGAAGCGTTATGTACCCAACTTCATACTAACATTGGGATCACAGGACAAGTGTCGCTTGATCAAGACCGTCAGCTAGAACAGGCTTTGGCTAGGCAAAAGGCAGAACACCTCCAAAGACAAGTGGCCGCACAAAAAGAACATGAGCGGACCAGAGAGGAGTTACGAGAACTGCACCAACGCCTTACACAAGAGCGGTCAGAAAGAGAGGCCTATGTCATGAGACAAAATGCTGCATCCGAGCAACTAAATAGAATGTTGACTAGGATGAAAGAAACTTTAGTGCAACTACAAGTTGCGAGGAACCCACTAAGCGTGTGGGAAACAGTGGCACCACAGCCAGTGGAAAATCCGGGGTTGGAAAAACGAACCACAGCTGATAGGGGAGAAGAGTTCCGGTTCATCCCCCGAAGAGACAAGGGAAAGGCCGTGGATCTTAGAGAAGGAAACGGAAATGGCGGAAAGGAACCACTACCGTCGGCCCCTAGCGAATGCACCTAACCCGGGAGATGATGACCCTGGGTCCGAAGACGTAGGTGGCCCCATCCGACGAGGTGGTGAGCCTTCACGTAGACACTTACCGTGCCGAAAGTTTGAATCTGAAGCAGTTGCATGGGTGGACCGATCAGGGCAGGAATTATCCAGGACTAACCATCGACAACCGGATCCACCATTGAAGTTTGAGAATAAGCCTACTCTGGATGTGCGAGTATGGTTATTAAATTGCGAGGACTACTGTGGGAGAAATCCATGCCAATGGGAATACAATGAAGAATGCATCAAGTATGCGTTAGGAAGAATGGAAGGAACCGAGGTAGCCCCTTTCTCAATAACCTATCGAAAGAAAATGACTGTGGACCTCGGTTTCCCAAAACATGAGGGTTATGATTTCTGGACCAGTTTGCGAGCCGAACTTACACAATGATTCTCAGTACGGCATAAGGCACAAAAAGCCTTAGCAGAGATGGAGAAGGTGCGGTAAGCAGGGGATATAGAGAAGTATCTCCTCACCATGGAAAACCACAATATCGAGGAGGAAGTATCTGGTATCGCTTGAAGAACCATAATTCAGCGTCAACTTCCTATTGAGGCCATGCGTACGCTATCACATGAGAATCATGACTTGGATGATGAATGGATCAAGGCAGTCTGCAGGGTTACCAAAGCGGAAGAATATTTCAAGGAACAGCAAGGGCTATTCAGAAAAAACGACCCGGGAAAAAGCAACTCACAGAAAAGAAAACCGGAGGAGGAATCAAAATCTACCAAGACCACTGCTGGAAATAAGAAATGAAAAACCTATACGGCAGCTGAAAAAGAAGCCTATAAATTGAAAAAACAAGCGGAAAAAGGGAAAAAAGCCCCCGCTGAAGGAAAGGTTGAGCGTACAAATTGGGTTGAAGCTCGTAAAGGAATCCCTAAAGACCTAATTGAAGAAAGGAAGAAAGCCAACCAATGCACTTGTTGCACGTTGGCCAACCATACTTGGAAGTTCTGCAGGAAACTGGCCCAAGTATTGGTTATAGGGCAGAAAGGGGGAAATTTCAAACCCCAATATCGACGACCCCATATAACAAAGGTGCAACCAGAACCTACGACCAGGGTTAACCAAGTCAACCAACCCAGGATTTGGGAACTGGACGACATGGATGAAACCTAAAAAAGGTTTGCAGGCACCGGCAGCGACGGTGACCGGGTACTCGGTTATGGACCCTTTACCGAAACCGAAATCAAGAACCGGGCTCGACCTCTGCTAGGTCCTACTAGAAGGTATTCAGCGCATCTCTGCGGGTAACTCAAAACGAAAACGGGAGTCACGAAAAGCAATCCTGACCTACGGGAGTATCGCAGACATAAGAAAACACGCGAGCAAGAAGCGATTAACTTGGACGGTGGCTCGTGGTAGTCCGGGACTAACTCTGGGAACATGAAACTCAAAAAGAAGAAAGCGGAGCGTCACATTTGATGTATATCGGACCTCAGTACGGAAGACGGTCAACTAAACCTGCATCCTTATAAAGCCCTAAATCCTAACAAGAGATCCAAGGAAGAGTGAACAGACCAGTGCCGACTAGGGACTTCTTAAGAATGACAAGGGGAAATCAGTCTAGAGTGGATCGTGAGAAGCCTTCCAGGAACGAAATATATTACAGGTCGGCTGGACAACGGAATAGTTGGAGAAACAGAAACAGGATTCCCGACATCAAGAAAAATGAAGTGGAAGAAAATGAGTAACTATGGCTACCTAGTCCACACACTAAATGGAGCAGGGTAAATCCGTCCCGAACCTGGACTTCAGCTTTGTGGACAGGATAGGCACGATAGACTCATGGGGGAAAACGAGGCGATGGGTGTAGAATTCCCGGAGCCCAAATACGCTGATATAGTCAAAATGATATGAGTGCGGCTCCAGTGAAGACAAAAGCGTGGTCTGAGATGGGCAAATGGCAGGTGTATGGGAACCCTTCGGCAAGGGGTAAAGACCGCTAGTAGTGGGCTGCCCAGTATACCAAAGACAGATATTTTAGTTTATCTGAGGAGGCTTAAATAGCCGAAACCGTGCGTGCATGGTAACAAACACCCTAAGTTAGCAAAACAACGAAAATGTCATACAAGAGACCTGCACAGGCCTCTAGCGGCCCTAATAAAAGAAATAAAAGGGAGGCACCTACCCCGCCTTATTATTCATGCCCAGAAAGCAGGGCAACCATCGTAGCAAATGGAGAACAGATCCCGATCCGTGTTTTATTAGACTCAGGGTCTAACATATTCCTAATTAACCTAGAACTGGTTAATAAACATCGCTTACCATACCACACCCGCACAAATAGCTTGGACATTTACACCTTTGAAGGAACCACAGCAGCAAATGGGGGAAAATACTACACACATCCTATTCTCTTAGAGATTGGAAGCAATGCACACTGATCTCACATTTCTTGTGAAATTGCCAAGGTGGGCAAATATGACCTTATCATCCCTTTTGGATGGTGGCATACAGAAACATCCCTTAAGGCATATTGAGGATGAGCAAAAATGGATATTTAAAGACGAGAAATGCCAAAGTCATGTTAATGATGAAGGCATAGACTTGACATTTGAATGGGACGAAACCGTGGCACATGACCCTGAAGCACGATACATTGGAAGAATCGAAATAGCACCCACTCCAGAGTCAAAAGAGATTCTGCAAATACCTTAGGAATACCAAGAATTCAAGAGGGTCTTTGCACCAGAAACGGCAGAGAAACTAGCCGGAAGAAGAACATTTGACCACGCCATTGAGTTGATACCCAGCGCTGTACCGCCTAGGGGCCCAATATATGCTATGTCAGCCCACCAGTTGGATTTGCTTAGCAAATACCTGCAGAAAATGCATGATCAAGGGAAAATCGTGGAAGGCAAATCTCCGGCAGGGGCCCCAATCTTATTTGTCCCTAAACCTGAGGGTTCAAGGAGGCTATGTGTGGAATAGCGACAGTTAAATAAGCAGACGGTGGCCAACAAATACCCGCTGCCCCTAATGAGTGAGCTCCGCGACCGTGTGGCAGGGCCCTAAATATTCACTAAGCTCGACTTAAAAGATGGCTATCACCTCCTAAAGATAAAGGAGGGTGATGAGTGGAAAACTGCATTCCGGACACGATACGGCACCTTTGAATACAAAGTAATGCCATTCGGGCTGGTAAACGCGACGGCCACATTCCAGGCCATGATGAACAAAATTCTACGTGAATTTTTAGATCATGGAGTGGTGGTCTACCTAGCCGACATTCTAATTTACTCCAAGATTGAGAAAGAACATGTCGACTTGGTCAAAAAAGTACTCTCTCGCTTGGAAGAATACGATCTAGTAGTATCAACCACTAAGTCAGTTTTTCACGTTGATAAAGTGGAATTTTTAGGGTTTATTGTAGCAATTGATGAAGTCACCAAGAGCAAAAGAAAGGTCGAAAACATAAAAAATTGGAAGGCACCAAGGTCGGTCAAGGAGGTGCAAACATTCATTAGCGTTACCAATTTTTGCTGACGTTTCATTAAGGATTGTTCCAAAATCTGCAAACCAATAACCGCAACGTTGAAGGGCGACCCCAGAAAATTCAGCTGGAGGCCGGAACAAGACTGGGCGTTTGAAGAACTTAAGGAAAGATTCATCTCCGCCCCTATACTGTGTCATTTCTACCCTGACAGAGAAACAATTTTGGAAACTGATGCTAGCGATTTTGCGGTAGGCTGTGTCCTCTCAAAGTTTAAGGACAAAAAGCTACATCCGGTGGCTTTCCACTCACGGAAGCTGATCCCAGTAGAGCGAAATTATTAGATCCATGATAAGGAACTATGGGCAATTCTAGAAGCATTTAAAGAATGGAAACAGTACCTGGTCAGTACAGAAAAACCAGTGACTGTGTACACTGATCACCAGAATCTACAGAACTTCCTTACAACTAAGGTATGGAACACACGCCAGATACGATGGGCTCAGCAACTAGCGAACTACAATTTCAAGATTGTCTACTGGCTGGGAAAATGAGGCGGAAGCCAGATGCTCTAGGCCGACGCCCGGAGTACCGTCCGGAGGAGGGAGCTGTGCTTTGCAAGCAGTCAATACTCAAGCCTTCTCACTTCCAAATCACACTGGTGCACTTAAATCAACCATAAATGGAGGAAAGAATAAGTGGCACAGAGTCGACTGATTTCTTGCGAATAAAATTACAGTCTCCAAAAGCACGTATGCCTGCAAAAGGGTCCAGACTAGCAGCAGGACACGACCTGTACGCACTAGAGGACTTTATAATTCCCGCCAAGGGGCAAAGGTTGGTGGAAACGGGAATTTCCGTTGGATTACCAAAAGGAACATACGCCTGGTTGGCACTACGCAGTGGAATGGCCGCCAAATTTGGGATCAGCATTGGCGGAGTAGTAATCGAGGCTGATTACACTGGAGAAGTCAAGGTTATTATAATGAACCATGTAAACCAAGATTGCCAGGTTCGCAAAGGGGACCGAATGGCACAAATGATCATTGAGAAGATACACATGGCGGAAGCGATGGAAGTGGACGGACTAGCAGATACTGCAAGGGGCAAAGACGGATTCGGAAGCACTGATGTTTCACCTAGACGATCAGCGGCAACAAAGACCAAGGTAGTGGTTGCAAACTTGCAAGCGGACCAGGTCGCAAATGAGTTTCTTGATGAAACAGACCATCAAGCAAGACAAGGAAAAGGGATACCCCTAATGTCTAATGCTATAATGTCCAAGGTTGATATTGGGAAATATGACCAGACATTATTAAATACCATCAAAGAGGCAGGCCAGAATGATCAAGACAGGCAGGAATGCAAGCAAGAATTGGAAACGTTAACCGATGAGGGCAAACTATTACCAAGTCACTGGGCAGTAACTGAAGGACTCATATACTATAAGAATCGCTTATACATTCCAGACAAGGAACAGTTGCAAACAACTACAGCCAAAGGTTGCCATGACTCAAAGGCAGCTGGACACTTCGGGCAGCAAAAGAGTCTGGAAATTGTGACCTGGGACTTTTATTGGAGAGGGCTGACAGCATGGATAAATAACTATGTACGGTCATGTGATGAATGTCAACATAATAAATCCCCACGACATTCTTGGTTTGGTCTGCTGCAGCCTCTAGAAGTCCCGTTCGCAGCCTGGTCATCCATATCGACCGACTTCATCACACAACTACCAGAATTACAAGGAAGGACGCAAATTATGGTAGTCGTGGATAGGTTTACAAAGATGGCTCACTTCATAGGTCTGGAAGGTACTGCAACTGCCAAGGAGGTTGCAAACATATTCTTGAGGGAAGTCTGGAAGCTACATGGACTTCAAGAGGAAATTATATCCGACATGGATGCAAAGTTTTTAGGAGCATACTGGGAATCCCTATGCAAAACCTTGTGGATAAAACGAAAGATGTCAACTGCGTACAACCCGCAAACTGATGGACAAACAGAGAGGACGAACCAAGTGCTGGAAGGATACCTCAGACACTTTGTCAATTATGACCAAACGGACTGGTACCAGCTATTACCACTAGCCGAGCATGCCTACAACAATTCGGTAACGAATGCACATGGCATGTCACCCTTCTACGCAAACTATGGATTCCACCCACAAACAGAATGGATGAAGCAACGTGAAGCCCAAAACCCAGACGCCCAGCTATATGCGCAGAGGATGCAAACAATACACCAACAGGCCAGAGAAGCGTTGGAACAAACGCTGGAAATTATGAGCAAATATTATAATAACCGCAAGGCTAAGCAGCAAACAGACATCAAGATCGGGGACCTGGTCATGCTAAACGCAAAAACATACGCACCAAGCGACCCTCGAAGAAGCTTAGCCCAAAGCTCTACGGCCCTTTTAAGGTAATTGAAAAAAGAGGTCAACGTGCCTACAAACTAGAAATATCACCAAGATGGATGATCCATCCGATATTTCATGTATCATTGATGGAACCCTATCGAACATCCAATCGACCAGTAAGGGAACAACCTCCCAGCGAGCCAGAAGAAATCGATTCAGATTTTGAATGGGAAATCGAAAGAATCGTGAAGAGTGTAATAATCTCTTATACCAAGCGTGTGGGAGGTCGGAACCGAACGATGCGTGAGTTACATTACTTCGTGAAGCGGACTGGCTGTTCCGAAGATGAAAATACTAGGGAACCACCAGACCACTTAGAGCATGCACAGGAATTGGTGGAGGCGTTTCATAGGGAGAAACCGGACATTCCAACACGGGCCGATGTTGAATGACAAGGAAAAGGTTTTCCTAGAGTGGCCATGCAAACGCGGTAGGTTTTTCACCCTACCAAGTCAAGTTCAAGAAGGAGTGGTTTAAGTTTTTGTTTTATTGTTTAATTTTTATATTTTTTGTTATTTTTATGGGGTACCTAAAGAGAGGTTAACCTTTAAAAAAGGCGGTTTAGGAGTAACCGCACAGAGGAGGGAGCTAATGTTAGGCACAAACCACTCCCAAGAGGATTACATGACTTTTCAGAAAGGACTGCATGAATCTGAACCTCCACAGGCAATTACCCCCCTGTGACCCCGGCGTTCGCAAAGGGAGTCGACACAGTTACCATACGCAGTGAATCGTTTACTAAGAAAAACGATAAATTGAAACACATCTTGTATCCCCGTATACGTCGTCGCCGTCAGTCCAACCGGATGCTGTCCGTAGGGTATATGGGAGGGCCTCTCTGGCTACGTCTGGGAAGTGGAACGAAGCAATTCCGTAAGGAACCCGCGGAGTTACACCCAGATGAAGTTAAGAGAGCCCGGGTAGTCCCATATGGGTATGAATGTGCAAGTGAAGTAGACTACTCCGCTACACATGGCGAGTACGCTGACGCCCCCGTGATGCCTATAAGGTCAATTGACCTATCGGAACAAGTTAATAAGGAGAAGCCGGGAAGACGAGAACGTATTTGTTAGGCACAAACGACTACCAAGAGGATTACATAACTTTTCTGAAGGAACTGCATGAATCTGAACCTCCACAGGCAATTACCACCCTGCGGCCCCAGTGTGCGCCCTGGGAGTCGACACTGGCACCTTGTGCAGTTGCTCGTTTACTAAGAAAAACGAGAAATTGGAATACATCTCGTAACCTAGTATACGTCTTTGCCGTCCGTCCGACCGGATGCTGTCCGCAGGGTATATGAGAGGGCCTCTCTGGCTACGTCTGGGAAGTGGAACGAAGCAATTCCGTCAAGAACTCATGGAGTTAGACCCAGATGAAGACTAGAGAGCCCGGGTAGTCCAGGATGGGTATGAATGCGCGATTAAAGTTGGCTACTCCGATACAAACCGAGAGTGCGCTGACACCCCTGTGATGCCTATAAGGTCAATGAACCTATCAGAACAAGTTGATAAAGAGAGGCAGTCAAGACGAGAAGGTGTTGGCCCGATCGTGAACACTAGTCATCCTGAAAGCCAGCTGCAGAGCCGGATAAGACGGCACGAAGCAGATTCGGCCAACAACCAAGCTGGCCCCCTGGAGTTCTAAGAAGTTATTGGTACGTTCCCAACAGGGCGGCCATATCTTGACAGCCGAAAGAAGGTTGACAACTCAGACTAAGGGGGTCCACACCCTCTGAGAAGTCGGGAGCTCTGATCATACCATTAGCTGTATGGGGGAAGAGAAAGTTTCAGGGTCAAACCGGGTTCGCTCTTGAATTAAGAGACAAAGGTTTGGAAGAAAATACCTGTTTATATGTAAACCTGTTGTAGTCCGCGAACACTCAGACGCCGGATATAAATATCGAAGTGCCTCCCGAGCTTTAGCCATCATCAAGCAACGGACAAGAGATCTTATAAATATCATACGTTATTACTCAAAAATCTTTACCCACAAGCTTTCTTAGACAATCTCCATTTACGAAGAAAGATTTAAGCCTAGTTCGATTCGCTTGCCCTTAGAATCAACTACCCTTAACAGTATATTGATATTTCTCCTTATTACCAAGGCTCACTACATGACATTTGGACATCTCCAAGTCATACCTCTGGAATCACACAAGCTCATAGCTGATTCCACCCTCCTCGACGAGCTTCTGCTCGAACCTCCCCCCTCAAAATACATCTCCTCATTCGAAGAAATACTGGAAAACTCCCTCTCGGAGATACAATTCTATATACCACAGGAACCCTCCTGGTTCACCGACCCCTTACTCATCCCTACCAAATCAGATTTCCAAGAAATCTACGAACACTTCTACGGTCCCACCTTCCTGTGGAAACCGTTCCAAGACTACGATACTGAAGAAGAAGGAACCTCCAGTTCTTTCAGCTTTAACTCCCCCTCCTTCACCACATCTCTTTGGAGACTAGGAAAACATCCAGAGTCCCAATAAGAATGAGATGGCCCGACAATTAACTGTCGACACGGACAAAGCCATGTCGGACATTGAGGAAGTCTCTCTAGTTGGAAGCGATCATGCACCTTGGCGCTACAGGTTACCTTTGGCACTCCACCACCTTTCACAGCCAAGTTGAGTCAGAAAATCGGGCCCTGGAACTCGTTCAAGCACTCCCCGTCCACCTGACGCCAGAAATCCAGCTATGGAAAGATTAGCAGAACGTATAGGCCAGGCAATGTGCTACTACGACCGTACCCTTCAGGAATCGGTTGATATGCAACATCTGTCCTACCGGGAACTATCTGGTCAAGATCAGGATCAGGCAACCCAACTCCAGCACCATGCCCCACGGATAGGCCGTGGGGAACAGAACATTGGCGAAGAGTTGAAAAAGGTCAATTAGGGACTTGAAATGTTAGCAACCTAAACCGCCGCACTGCAAGATGCAACCACCAAACGATTGGAGGCAAAGTTGCGGGCGCAGGAAGAAGTGGCTGCATACCATGAAGCGGTAAGTATCCAACTTCATGCTCATATTGGGACAACACGACAAGAGTCGCTGGATCGAGACCGCCAGCTAGAACAGGCTAGGCTAGGCAAAAGGCAGGACTCCTCCAAAGACAAGTGGCCGCACAAAAAGAACATGAGCGGACCAGAGAGGAGTTATGAGAACTGCACCAACGCTTGGAACAGGCGCGGTCAGAAAGAAAGGCCTATGTGATCAGGCAAAATGCTGCATCCGAACAACTAAATCGAATGTTGACTCGGATGAATGAAACCCTACTGCAACTACAACTTGCGATGAACCCACCAAGCGTGTGGGAAACAGTGGCACCACAGCCGATGGAAAATCCAGGATTGGAAAAACGAACCACGGCGGACGGCGGAGAATAGTTCCGGTTCATTCCCCAAAGACACAAGGGAAAGGCCCTGGATCGTGGGGATGGAAACGGAAATGGCGGAAAAGAACCACCACCGCCCCCACTAAATATACCCAACCCAAGAGATGATGACCCGGGGTCGGAAGACGGAGGCGGTCCCTCACGACGGGGTGGTGTGCCATCAAGAAGACCCTTGCCTGGCTATAAGTTTGAATCCGAGGCCGACGCATGGGTCGACCGACTAGGGCAAGCCTTGTCAAGGACCAACTGCCGCCAAGCAGATCCACCATTCAAGTTTGAGAATAAGCCGACTCAGGATGTGCGTGTATGATTGTTAAATTGAGAGGACTACTTTGGTAGGAATCCATGTCAATGGGAAAACGATGAAGAACGCATTAAGTATGCGTTAGGAAGAATAGAAGGAACCGAGGTAGCCGCTTTCTCGATAACCTATCGAAAGAAAATGACAGGGGACCTCAGATTCACGAAATATGAGGGTTATGATTTCTGGATCACTTTCCGAACTGAAGTTACAGAACGATTCTCAGTACTACATAATTCACAAAAAGCCTTAGCCGAGATGGAGAAGGTGCGGTATACAGGGGATATAGAGATGTATCTACTCACCATGGAAATCCACAACATCGAGGCAGAAGTATCTGGTATCGCTTGGAGAGCCATAATTCAGCGTCAACTTCCTCTTGAGGCCATGCGTACGCTATCACATGAGAATCATGACTTGGATAGTGAATAGATCAAGGGAGTCCGCAGGGGTACCAAAGCGGAAGAATCGTTCAAAGAACAGCAAGGGCTATTCAGAAAAAACGACCAGGGTAAAAGGGACTCCCAGAAAAGAAAACGGGAGGAGGAAACAAAATCTAGCAAGACCACTGCTGGATATAAGAAACGAAAAACCTATACGGCAGCTGAAAAGGCAGCCTACAAATTGAAAAAACAAGCGGAAAAAGGTAAAAAAGCCCCCGCTGAAGGAAAGGTTGAGCATACAAATTGGGTTGAAGCTCATAAAGGAATCCCTAAGGACAAAATTGAAGAAAGGAAGAAAGCCAATCTATGCACCCATTGCACATTGACTAACCACACTTCGAAGTTCTGCAGGAAACAGGCCCAAGTATCGGTCATAGAGCAATAATGGGGAAATTTCAAACCCCAATATCAACAACCCCAGATACCAAGGGGCAACAAGAACCTACGACTAGTGTCAACCAAGTGAACCAGCCCAGGATTTAGGAACTGGACGACATGGATGAAACCTAGAAAAGGTTTTCAGGCACCGGCAGTAATGGCGACCGGGTACTCGGTTATGGACCCCTTACCGAAACCTTAATCAAAAAGGGGGCTAGACGTCTGCAAGGTCCTACTAGCAGGTATTCCGCACTTCTCCGTGGGAAACTCAAAACCAAAGCGAGAGTCACGAAAAGCAATCCAGAGCTACAGGAGTATCACAGACCTAAGAATGACAGGCGAGCAAGAAGCCATTAACTTGGACGGTGGCTCGTGGTAGTCCGGGACTAACTCTGGGAAACTAAAACTCAAAAAGAAGAATGCGCAGCCTCACATTTGATGTATATCGGACCTCAGTACGGAAGACGGTCAACCAATCTCGCATCCTTATAAAGCCCTAAATCCTTACAAGAGATCCAAGGAAGAGTGGACAGACCAGCGCTGACTATGAACTTCTTAAGAATGACAAGGGGAAATTAGTCTAGCCTGGATTGTGAGAAGCCTTCCAGGAACAAAATAGATTACCGGTCGGCTGGAGAACGGAATAGTTGGAGAAACGGAACAGGATCCCGGACATCAAGAAAAATGAAGTGGAAGAGAATGAGTAAATACGGCCACCTAGTTCACACGCTAAATGGAGCGGGGTAAATCCGTCCCGAACCTGGACTCCGGCTTTGTGAACAAGATTGGCACGATACACTCATGGGGTAAACGAGGCGATGCATGTAGAATCCCCGGAGGCCAAATACGCTGATATAGTCCAAACGATACGAGTACGGCTCTAATGGAGACAAAAGCATTGCCTGAGAAGGTCAAATGGCAGGTGTATGGGAACCCTTCGGCAAGGGGTAAAGACCACTAGTCGTGGTCTGCCCAGTACACCAAAGACAGAGATTTTAGTATGTCAGAGGAGGCTTAAATAGCCAAAACTGTGCGGGCATGGTAACAAACACCCTAAGTTACCACAACAACGAAAATGTCATACAAACGACTGGCACAGGCCCCTTGCGGCCCTAATAAAAGATATGAAACCGCTGTACCTGCCCTACCTTATTAATCATGCCCAGAAGGCAGGGCAACCATCGAAGCAAATGAAAAACGGATCCCGATCCGTGTTTTATTAGACTCAGGGTCTAATATATTCCTAATTAACCAAGAACTGGTTAATAAAAATCGCTTACCATACCACACCCGCACAAATAGCTTGGACATTTACACCTTTGAAGGAACCACTGCAGCAAATGGGGGAAAACACTACACACATCCTATTCTCTTAGAGATCCGAAGCAATGCACACCGATCTCACATTTCTTGTGAAATTGCCAATGCTGGCAAATATGACCTAATCACCCCTTTTGGATGGTGGCATACAGAACATCCCATAATGCACATTGAGGACGCGCAAAAATGGATATTTAAATCTGAGAAATGCCAAAGTCATGTTAATGATTAAGGCATAGGCTTGACATTTGAATGGGACGAAACTGTGGCATACGACCCTGAAGCACGATATATTGGAAGGAACGAAATAGCACCCACTCCAGAGTCAAAAGAAATTCTGCAAATATCTCAGGAATACAATAAATTTAAGAGGGTTTTTGCACCAGAAACAGCAGAAAAAATAGCCGGCAGAAGAACGTTTGACCACGCCATTAACTTGATACCGGGCGCGGTACCACCATGGGGCCCGATATATCCTGTGTCAGCCCACCAACTGGATTTCCTTAACAAATACCTGCAAAAAATGCACGATCAAGGGAAAATCGTGGAAAGCAAGTCTCCTGCTAGGGCTCCAATCTTATTTTTCCCTGAACCTGATGGTTCAATGAGGCTATGTGTGGACTACCGGCAGTTGAATAAGCTAACAGTAGCCAACAAATATCGCTACCCCTAATGAGCGAACTTCGCAACCACAGGGCAGGCGCTCAAATATTTACTAAGCGCAACTTAAAAGATGGCTATCACCTCCTAAGGATAAAGGAAGGAGATCAGTGGAAAACAGCTCTCCGGACCCAATACGGCCACTTTGAATACAATGTAATGCCGTTCGGACTGGTAAACGCGCCTGCCACATTCCAGGCTATGATGAACAAATTTCTGCGCAAATTTTTAGATCATGGAGTGGTGGTCTACCTAGACGACATCCTAATTTACTCCAAGACAGAGAGGGAACACATTGACTTGGTCAAAAAAGTACTCTCTCGCTTGGAGGCATATGATCTAGCAGTATCAACCACCATGTCACTTTTTCATGTCGACACAGTGGAATTTTTGGGGTATATTGTGGCAATTGATGGAGTCACCATGAGTGAAAGAAAGGTCGAAAGCATAAAAAATTGGAAGGCACCAAGGTCGGTCAAGGAGGTGCAAATATTCATTGGCTTCGCCAATTTTTACCGACGTTTCATTAAAGATTTCTGAAAAATCTGCAAACCAATAACCGAAACGTTAAAGGGCAACCCCGGAAAATTCAGCTGGGGGCCAGAACAAGATGCGGCATTTGAAGAACTTTAGAAAAGAATCTTCTGTGCCCCTATACTCTGTCATTTCTACCCTGACAGAGAAACAATTGTGGAAACAGATGCTAGCGATTTTGCGCTAGGATGTGTCCTCTCACAGTTTAAAGACAAAAAGCAACATCCGGAGGCTTTCCATTCACGGAAGCTGAGCCCAGCAGAGCGAAATTATGAGATCTATGATAAGGAACTATTGGCGATTCTGGAAGCATTTAAGGAATGGAAACAGTACCTGGTCGGTACAGAAAAGCCAGTCACTGTATACACTGATCACCAGAATCTACAGAACCTCCTTACCCTTAAGGTATGGCATCCACTGCAAATACGATGGGCTCTGCAACTAGCGAACTACAATTTCAAGATTGTCTACCGACCGGGAAAGCGAGGAGGAAAGCCTGATGCTCTAGGCCGACGGCCGTAGTACCATCCCGAGGAGGGAGCTGCGCATAGTAAACAGTAAATACTCTAGCCTTCTCACTTCCAAATCACACTGGTGCATTTAAATCAGCCAGAACGTGGGGAAAGAATAATTGGCACCGAGTCGACTGATTTCTTGCGAATAAAATTGCTGTCTCCAAATGCACGAATGCCTACAAAAGGGTCCTGACCTGCAGCCGGACACGACTTGTACGCACTAGAGGACTTTATAATTCCGGCCAAAGGGCAAAGGTTGGTCGAAACTGGAATTTCCGTTGGATTACCAAAAGGAACATACGCCCGGTTGGCACCACGGAGTGGAATGGCCGGCAAATTTGGGATCAGCATTGGCGGTGGAGTAATCGAGGCTGAGTACACTGGAGAAGTCAAGGTTATTATAATGAACCATGTAAACCAAGATTGCCAGGTTCGCAAATGGGACCGAATGGCACAAATGATCATTGAGAACATACACATGGCGGAAGCGATGGAAGTAGACGGATTATCAGATACTGCAAGGGGCAAAGGCGGATTCAGAAGCACTGATGTTTCACCTAGACGATCAGCGGCAATAAAGACCCAGGTAGTGGTTGCATACTTGCAAGCGGACCAGGCCGACAATGAGTTTCTTGATGAAACAGACCATCAAGTAAGACAAGGCAAAGGGATACTCCTAAAGTCTAATGCTATAATGTCAAAGGTTGATATTTGGAAATATGACCAGACATTATTAAAAACCATCAAAGAGGCAGGCCAGAACGATGAAGACTGGCAGGAACGCAAGCGAGAATTGGAAACGTTAACCGATGAAGGCAAACCATTACCAAGTGACTGGGCAGTAACGGAAGGACTGATATACTATAAGAATCGTTTATATATTCCTGACAACGAACAGCTGCAGACAACTATAGCCAAAGGTTGCCACGACTCTAAAATAGCTGCACACTTTGGACAGGAGAAGACTCTGCATATTGTTACCAGAGACTTTTATTGGAAAGGGCTGACAGCGTGGATTAATGACTACGTACGGTCATGTGACGAATGTCAACATACTAAATCTCCACGACATGCGCGGTTCGGTCTACTGCAACCTCTAGAAGTTCCATTCGCAGCCTGGTCATCTATATCCACCGACTTCATAACACAACTACCAGAATCTCAAGGAAGAACACAAATTATGATAGTCGTGGATAGGTTTACAAAGATGGCTCACTTCATAGGTCTGGAAGGTAATGCAACTGCCAAGGAAGTTGTAAACGTATTCTTGAGGGAAGTCTGGAAGCTACATGGACTCCCAGCGGAAATTATATACGACATGGATGCAAAGTTTTCAGGGGAATTCTGGGAATTCCTATGCAAAACCTTGGGGATAAAACGCAAGATGTTAACAGCATACCACCCGCAAACTGATGGACAAACAGAGAGGACCAACCAAGTGCTGGAAGGATAACTCAGAAACTTTATCAATTACGACCAAACGGACTGGTACCAGCTATTACCACTAGCCGAGCATGCCTACAACAATTCGGTAACGAATGCACATTGTATGTCACCCTTCTACGCAAACTATGGATTCCACCGACAAACAGAATGGATGAAGGAACGTAAAGGCCAGAATCCAGGCGCCGAGCTATATGCACACTGGATGCAAACAATACACCAACAGGCCAGAGAAGCGTTGGAACAAACGCGGGAAAATATGAGTAAATATTATGACCGCAAGGCTAAGCTGCAACCAGACATCAAGGTCGGAGACCTGGTCATGTTAAATGCAAAGAACATTTAGACCAAACGACCCTCGAAGAAGCTTAGCCCAAAGCTGTATGGCCCGTTTAAGGTATTGGAAAAAATAGGTGAATGTGCCTACAAACTAGATATATCACCAAGATGGAAGATCCATCCGATATTTCCTGTATCATTGTTGGAACCCTATCGAACATCCAATCGACAAGCAAGGCAACAACCTCCCCGCGAGCCAGAAGAAATCGATTCAGATTTTGAATGTGAAATCGAAATAATCGTGAAGAGTGAAATAATCTCTTATACCATGCGCGTGGGAGGTCGGAACCAACCGATGCGTGAGCTACGGTACTTTGTGAAGTGGACTGGCTGTTACGAAGATGAATATACCAGGGAACCACCAGACCACTTAGAACATGTGCAGGAATTGGTGGAGGCGTTTCATAGGCAGGATCCGGATATGCCAGTAAGGGCAGATGTTGAATGACCAGGAAAAGGTTTTCCTAGCGTGGTCAAGTAAACGCGTAAGGTTTTTGACCCTACCAAGTCGAGTTAAAGAAGGGACGGATATATTTCGGAAATTGTTAAAAGTAGGGGTTTTATGGTTAAAAAATTGTTTATTTAATTTTTCTTTATTGTGATTTTTGGAGATCGCTAAAGAGAGGGTAACCTTTGAAAAAGCGATTCGGGAGAGATCACACAGAGGAGAGAGCCCGTGTTAGGCACAAACGACTCCCAAAAGGATTACATGACGATCAGAAGGAACTGCATGAATCTGAACCTTCACAGGCAATTACCCCTCTGCCTCCCCGGCGTTCGCCCTGGGAGTCGACACTGGCACCTTGTGCAGTTGCTCGTTTACTTAGAAAACTGAGAAATTGGAACACATCTCGTAACCCCGTATACGTCCTCGCCATCTATCCGACCGGGTGCTGTCCACAGGGTATATGTGAGGGCCTCTCTGGCTACGTCTGGGAAGTGGAACGAAGCAATTCCGTCAAGAACTCCTGGAGTTACACCCAGATGAGGTCTAGAGAGCCTGGGTAGTCCTAGATGGGTATGAATGTGCGATTAAAGTAGGCTACTCCGATACACACCGAGAGTACGCTGACGCCCACGTGATGCCTATAAGGTCAATGAACCTATCGGAACAAGTTGATAAGGAGAGGCAGTGAAGACGAGAAGGTGTTGGCCCGATCGTGAACACTAGTCATCCTGAAAGCCAGCTGCAGAGCCGGATAAGACGGCACAAAGCAGATTCGGCCAGCCAACAACCAAGCTGGCCCCTTGGAGTTCTAAGAAGTTTTTGGTACGTTCCAAACCGGGCGGCCATATCTTGACAGCTGAAAGTAGGTTGACAACTCAGACTAAGGGGGTCCACACCCTCAGAGAAGTCGGGAGCTCTGATCATACCATTAGCTGTATAGGGGAAGAGATAGTTTCAGGGTCAAAGCGGGTTCGCTCTTGGATTAAGAGACAAAGGTTAGGAAGAAAATACCAGTTTATATGTAAACCTGTTGTAGTCCGCAACACTCAGACGCGGGATATAAATATCGAAATGACTCCCGAGCTTTAGCCATCATCAAGCAACGGAGAAGAGATCTTATCAATATCATACATTATTACTCAAAAATCTTTACCTATGATCCTTCTTAGACAATCTCTGTTTACGAAAAAAGATTTAAGCCTAGTTCGATTCGCTTGCCCTTAGAATCAACTACCCTTAACAGTATTGGCCCGATCATGAACACTAGTTCTCATGAAAGCCCGCTGCAGAGCCGGATAAGACAGCACGAAGCAGATTCGGCCAACAACCAAGCTGGCCCTTTGGAGTTCTAAGAAGTTATTCGTACGTCCCAAAATGGACGACCATATCTTAACAGCCGAAAGAAGGTTGACAACTCAGACTAAGTGGGTCCACACCCGCAGAGAAGTCGGGAGCTCTGATCATACCATTAGCTGTGTGGGGGAAGAGAAAGTTTCCAGGTCAAAGCGGGTTCACTATCCAATAAAGCGACGAAGGTTAGGAAGAAAATACCTGTTAATATGTAAACCTGTTGTAGTCCGCGAACACTCTGATGAGGGATATAAATATCGAAGTGCCTCCCGAGCTTTAGCAATACATCAAGCAACGGAGAATAGATCTTATCAATATCATATGTTTTACTCAAAATCTTAACCTATGAGCCTTCCTAGACAATCTCCGTTTACGAAGAAAGATTTAAGCCTAGTTTGATTCGCTTGCCCTTAGAACCAGCTACCCTTAACACGGAGCCCACTCTGTATATTCTGATTTTTGCACTGAGCGTCCCGTTACCTTCGGTCCATCCGTGCCAAGGCTGGACCTAATGGGTCATAATGCTGCAGACATTGATCCTATCCACTTGATACCGGTTGCATCGGGTCGCCCGAGTCTCCCTCTTAATATACCCAGCAGACAGCATCCAGTCGGTCGGACGGCTACTAAGTATATAGTGTTACAAGGGGTCGCCAATTTTCGGTTTTTTAGTGAGGGGACACGTTTTGCCGCAAGTGCTGCAGGTGATGTGGGGATCCCACAATGGGGCCAGAGTGCTATTAGTAGTATCTCACCCTAATTTTCATATGAATTCAGTACTGGATTCCAGTACCTTGTACCCATATGCCTAATAGCAGCTGCCAGAGACTCGGTCTCCACTAGTTGTGCCTCTGTTAGGCACATAACTCCCATGAGGGCCCAGAAGAGCAGCTTGAGAGCTCTGGGCCTGAAACTACACAGACTAATACCCCCCTCCGGCCCCGACGTTGGCCCCGGATGACAGCACTGGCGCCTTGTGCAGTTGCTTGCAATCTTAGAAAGAAGAAATATTGGAACCTTTCTCGTAACCCCGTATACGTCGTCGCCGTCCGTCCGACCAGATCCTTTCCGCAGGGTTTATAAGAGGGCATCTCTGGCTACGTCTGGGAAAAAGATCCAAGGGATTTCGTCAAGAACCCGCGGAGTTACATCCCACTGAGGTCAAGAGACCAAAAACAACGTCTAGAAGCCTAGGAGGGAGTGGTATTCGGGCTATTCCGCAGAGAATAGTACTGAACCCCAAATGAATGCCTATCATAGGCAAGCAAGCCTATCGGAACATGTCGATAAGGAGAGGCAGTCCAGCACGAATTGGTATTGGACCGATGGTCAAAGACTAGTCATCCTGAAAGCCAGCGGCAAGACCGGTTGAACCGGAATGAAGCCGTATTGGTCGACAACCAAGTTGGCCCCTTGGTGTTCTAAGAAACTATTGGCAAGTTCCAAACTGGACGGCCATAGTTTGAACAGGAGGACGACGGCTGTTATCTCTTACCGAGAACGTGTGAACACCCTCGGAGAAAGAAGAGCTCTGATCACGCCATTAGCTGTGCGGGGGGAAAAAACTTTCAGGGTCAAAGGGGGTTCGCTGTTGGATTTTGTGGTGAAAATTGTTAGTAGATACTTGGTTGTATGGAGAACGGATGTAGTCCGCGAACACTCAGAAGCGGGATATAAATATGGAAGTGCCTCCCGAGCTTTAGCCATCATCAAGCAACGGAGAAGAGATCTTATCAATATCATACGTTCTACCTTGAAATCTTGAGCCTTCCTAGACAATCTCTGTCTACGATCTGATTTCTTAAGCCTAGCCTGATTCGCTTGACCTTAGAATCGGCTACCCTTAACAGTATATTGATATTTCTCCTTGTTACCAAGGCTCAATACATGACTATCGGATATCTCGAAGTCATACCTCTGGAATCACACCAGCACATAGCTGATTCCACCCTTCTTGAAGAGTCAATTCTTGAACCTCGTCTACCAAACTTTGTCACTTCTATCGAAACCCTCCTGTACAACTCCCTTCCGGAGATCGAATTCCTACCATATCCCTACGAACCCTCCTGGTTCACCGATCCTAAACTCGTTCATACCCCCCAAGATTTCGCAGAAATCCATAAAGAATTTTACGGCCCATCCTTCCGGTGGCACCCTTTCGTCGAATACGACTGTGAGGAAAGTGGAACCTCCAGTTCTTTCTCCTCCAATATTTCCTTTACACCTTCAATTTGGGGATTTGGCAGACACCCCAATTCCCATCAAAGGGCGACAATGGCTCGACAATTGACTGTCGACACGGACAAGGCTATGTCCGACATAGATGAAGTTTCTCTGGTGGGAAGCGACCACGCACCTGGACGCTCCAGGTCACCTCTGGCACTCCACCACCTCTCACAGCCAAGTGGGTTCCGAAAATCGGCCCCTGCTACTCGATCAAGCACCCCTCGTCCCCCCGACGCTAGGAATCCAGCTATGGAAAGACTAGCTGAACGCATCGGCCAGGCAATGGGATACTTCGACCCTACCATCCAGGAATCGGTTGATATGCAAAATTTGGCCTACCGTGAACTATCTAGTCAAGCTCAGGATCAGGCAAACCAACTCCCGTACCATGCCCAACGAATTACCCGTGGGGAACAAAGAATTGGTAAAGAGTTGAAACAAGTAAATTCGGGACTTGAAATGTTAGCAACAGAAACCGCTGCGCTTCAAAATGCAACCACCAAACGGTTGGAGGCAAAGTTGCGAGCAAAGGAAGAACGGGCTACACACCATGAAGCGGTAAGTACCCAACTGCATGCTAACATTGGTGCAACAGGACAAGAGTCGCTGGATCGTGATCGTCAGCTGGAACAGGCTTTGACTAAGCAAAAAGCCGAGCTCCTGCAAAGACAAGTAGCCGCACAAAAGGACCATAAGCGGACCAGGCAGGAATTACGAGAACTTCACCAACGCCTCGAACAAGAACGGACAGAGAGAGAGGCCTATGTGGCCAGACAGAATGCCGCATCTGATCAACTAAACCGAATGTTGACTCGGATGAATGAAACTTTAGTGCAACTACAAGTTGCAAGGAACCCACCAAGTGTGTGGAAACAGTGGCATCACAGCCGGTGGAAAATCCGGGGTTGGAGAAACGGACAACGGCTGAAGGAAGAGAAAAGTTCCGGTTTATTCCCAGTAGAGACAAAGGAAAGGGAGTGGATCGCGGAGAGGGAAACAATGGTCGGGGGAAAGCACCACCACCACCTCCTCCAGCGAATGCACCCAATCCAGGAGACGATGACCCAGGCTCGGAAGACGAAGGTGGTCCCTCTAAACGATGGGGCGAGCTATCACGAAGACCCTTACAGGGTCGAAGAGTCGAATCCGAAGCTGACGCATGGGTCACCCGAATGGGGCCGGGATTATCAAGGACCAACCGCCGGCAAGCGGATCCACCTTTCAAGTTTGAAAACAAACATGCTCAGGATGTGCGAGTATGGTTACTAAATTGCGAGGACTACTTTGGGAGAAACCCATGGCAATGGTAAGACGATGAAGAACGCATCAAATATGCGTTGGGAAGAATGGAAGGAACCGTGGTGGCCCCTTTCGCCATTACTTGCCGCAAGAAAATGACTGGGGACCTCGGATTTCCTAAACATAAGGGTTATGATTTTTGGATTACGTTCCGAGCAGAAGTTACAGAACGATTCTTAGTACTGCATAAGGCACAGAAAGCCTTAGCCGAGATGGAGAGGGTTAGGTATACAGGGGACATAGAGAAGTACCTCCTTACCATGGAACACCACAACATCGAGACAGAAGTATCGGGCATCGCTTGGAGAACCATAATTCAGCGGCAACTTCCTATTGAGGCCATGCATACGCTATCATATGAGAATCATAACTTGGATAGCGACTGGATCAAGGCAGTCCGCAGGGTTACGAAAGCGTAAGAATCGTTCAAAGAACAGCAAGGGCTATACAGAAAAAAAGACCAGGGAAAAAGTGACTCCCAGAAAAGAAAACGGGAGGAGGAGTCCAAACCTAGCAAGAGCACTGCTGGAAATAAAAAACACAAAACCTATACGGCAGCTGAAAAGGCGGCCTACAAGTTGAAAAAACAAGCGGAAAAAGGGAAAAAAGCCCCTGCTGAAGGAAAGGTTGAGCACACAAATTGGATTGAAGCTCATAAAGGAATACCTAAAGAAAAAATAGAAGATCGGAAAAAAGCCAATCAATGCACACGATGCACATTGGCTAACCATACTTGGAAGTACTGTCGGAAGCAGGCCCAAGTATCCGTTATTGGACAACAACGGGGAACTCAACGGCCTCCATTTCGAAGACCCCAGGCTACACACATGCCCAAGGGGCAAATAACACCCGCACCAAGGGTAAACCAGGTCAACCGGCCCAGAATACTGAAACTGTACGACATGGACGAAACTTAAGTAGTTTCAAGGCTCCGGCAGCGACGGCGACCGGGTACTCGGTTACGGACCTCCTACCGAAATCGAAAACAACAAGGGGGCTCGACCTCTGCAAGGTCCTACTAGCAGGTATTCCGCGCTTCTCCGGGGGAAACTCAAACCCAAAGCGAGTGTCACGAAAAGAAATCCAGACCTACAGGAGTATCGCAGACCTAAGACTGACAGGCGAGCAAGAAGCGATTAACTTGGACGGCGGCTCGTGGTAGTCCGAGCCTAACTTCGGGATCCTCAAACTCAAAAAGAAGAAAGCGGAGCGTCACATTTGATGCATATCGGACCTCAGTACGGAAGACGGTCAACTAAACCTGCATCCTTCTAAAGCCCTAAATCCTTACAAGAGATCCAAGGAAGAGTGGACAGACCAGCGCTGACTAAGGACTTCTTAAGAATGACAAGGGGAAATTAGTCTAGAATGGATCGTGAGAAGCCTTCCAGGAACAAAATATATTACAGGTCAGCTGGACAACGGAATAGTTGGAGAAACGGAACAGGATCCCTGACATCAAGAAAAATGAAGTGGAAGAGAATGAGTAACTACGGCTACCTAGTTCACACGCTAAGGGGAGTGGGGTAAATACGTCCCGAACCTGGACTCCGGCTTTGTGGACGGGATAGGCACGATAGACTCATGGGGTAAACGAGGTGATGCGTGAAGAATCCCCGGAGCCCAAATACGCTGATATAGTCAAAACGATACGAGTTCGGCTCCAGTGGAGACAAAAGCGTGGGCTGAGAAGGGCAAACGGCAGGTGTATGGGAACCCTTCGGCAAGGGGTAAAGACCGCTAGTAGTGGGCTGCCCAGTACAACTAAGACAGAGATTTTAGTTTGTCTGAGGAGGCTTAAATAGCCGAAACCCTGCGGGCATGGTAACAAACACCCTAAGTTACCACAACAACGAAAATGTCATACAAAAGACCTGCACAGGCCCCTAGCGGCCCAAATAAAAGAAATAAAACAGAAGCACCTGTCCCGCCATATTATTCCTGCCCTGAAGGCAGGGCAACCATCGAAGCAAATGGAGAACGAATACAATTTCGTGTACTATTAGACTCGGGGTCTAATATATTCCTAATTAACCAAGAGCTGGTTAATAAACATCGCCTACCTTACCACACGCGTACAAATAGCTTGGACATTTACACCTTTAAAGGAACCACAGCAGCCAATGGGGGAAAACACTACACACACCCAATTCTGTTGGAGATCGGGAAAAATGCCCTCCGATCTCACATTTCATGCGAAATTGCCAATGCTGACAAATATGACCTTATCATCCCTTTTCGATGGTGGCATACAGAACATCCTATCATGCACATCGAGGACGCACAAAAATGGACATTTAAAGACGAGAAATGCCAAAGTCATGTTAATGATGAAGGCATAGACTTGACATTTGTATTGGACGAAACCGTGGCATACGACCCAGAAGCACGATACATTGAAAGAATTGAAATGGTACCCGCTCTTGAGCCAAAAGAGATTCTGCAAATACCTCAGGAATATCAGGAATTCAAGAGGGTTTTTGCACCAGAAACGGCAGAGAAACTAGCCGCAAGATCAATATTTGACCACGCAATTGACTTAATACCCGGTGCGGTACCGCCCTGGGGTCCGATATATCCCATGTCAGCCCACCAGCTGGATTTGCTTAGCAAATACCTGCAGAAAATGCAGGATCAGGGGAAAATCGTGGAAAGCAAATCTTCCGCCGGGGCTCCAATTTTATTTGTCCCTAAACCTGACGGTTCAATGAGGCTTTGTGTAGACTACCGACAGTTGAATAAGCTGACGGTGGCCAACAAATACCCACTGCCCCTGATGAGCGAGCTCCGCGACCGTGTGGCTGGGGCCCAAATATTCACCAAACTCGACTTAAAAGATGGTTATCATCTCCTAAGGATAAAAGAAGGAGATGAGTGGAAAACCGCATTCCGGACCCGATACGGCCACTTTGAATACAAAGTAATGCCATTCAGGCTGGTAAACGCGCCAGCCACTTTCCAGGCCATGATGAATAAAATTCTACGTGAATTTTTAGATCATGGAGTGGTGGTCTACCTAGACGACATCCTGACTTATTCCAAGACCGAGAAAGACCACGTCGTCCTGGTAAAAAAGGTACTCTCTCGCTTGGAAGAATATGATCTAGCGGTATCAAACACCAAGTCGGTCTTCCACGTAAAAACAGTGGAGTTTTTGGGCTATATTGTGGCAGTCGACGGAGTCACCATGAGTGAAAGAAAGGTCAAGAGCATAAAAAATTGGAAGGCACCAAGGTCTGTTAAAGAGGTGCAAATATTCATTGGCTTTGCCAATTTTTACCGACGTTTCATTAAAGATTTCTCTAAAATCTGCAAACCAATCACCGAAACGTTGAAGGGCGACCCCATGAAATTCAGCTGGGGACCAGAACAAGATGGGGCATTTGAGGAACTCAAACGAAGATTCATCTCTGCCCCAATACTCTGTCATTTCTACCCAGAGAGAGAAACCATTGTGGAAACCGATGCGAGCGATTTTGCACTCGGGTATGTCCTCTCACAGTTAAAGGACAAAAAGCTGCATCCTGTAGCTTTCCACTCACGAAAGCTGAGCCCCGCCGAACGAAATTATGAGATCCATGATAAAGAACTTCTAGCGATCCTAGAAGCATTCAATGATTGGAAACAATACTTGGTGGGGACGGAAGAACTGGTGACGGTCTACACTGATCACCAAAACCTACAAATTTCGTTACGACCAAGGTATGGAATCCGCGGCAAATACGGTGGGCTCAACAACTTGCGAACTACAATTTCAAAATTGTCTATCGACCAGGTAAACGCGGAGGAAAGCCTGATGCATTGAGCCGATGGCCGGAGTACCGTCCTGAGGAGGGAGCTGCGCATAGCGAACAATCTATACTCAAGCCTTCTCACTTCCAAATCACACTGGTGCATTTAGGCCAACCAGAAAGAAAGGAAGAATTAGGTGGCAAAGAGACTACAGGTTCCTTGCGAATAATGTTGCTAACTACAAAAGCACGAATGCCTACGAAAGGGTCCCGACTAGCCGCCGGACACGACTTGTATGCATTAGAGGATTTCATAATTCCAGCCCAAGGGCAAGGCTGGTAGAAACAGGAATTGCCGTTGGACAACCACCGGGAACATACGCGCGCTTAGCACCGCGCAGTGAAATGGCCGCCAAATATGGGATCAACATTAGCGGAGGAGTAATTGACGCTGATTACACTGGGGAAGTCAAGGTTATCATAATGAATCATGGAAACCAAGATTGCCAGGTTCGCAAAGGGGACCGAATGGCACAGATGATCATTGAGAACATACATATGACCAAAGCAATAGAAGTTGACAGACTAGCTGAAACTGTCAGGGGCAAGGGCGGATTTGGGAGCACGGATGTATCACCCAGACGATCAGCTGCAACAAAGACCCAGGTAGTGGTTGGATACTTGCAAGCGGACCAGGCCGAAAATGAGTTTCTTGATGAAACGGACCTTCAAGCAAAACAAGACAAAGGAATACTCCTAATGTCTAATGCTATAATATCCAAGGTCGATATTAGGAAATACGACCAAACATTATTAAAAACCATCAAAGAGGCAGGAGAGGACGATCAAGACTGGCAGGAACGCAAGCGATATTTGGAAACGTTAACAAATGAGGGCAAACCATTACCAAGTCACTGGGCAGTAACTGAAGGACTGATATACTATAGGAATCGGTTATACATTCCAGACAACGAACAGCTGCAGACAACTATAGCTAAAGGCTGCCACGACTCCAAGGTAGCTGGACACTTTGGACAGGAGAAGACTCTGGAAATCGTTACCAGGGACATTTATTGGAAAGGACTGACAGCATGGATAAATGACTACGTACGGTCATGTGATGAATGTCAACATAATAAATCCCCACGACATGCGCGGTTCGGTCTACTGCAGCCCCTAGAAGTTCCGTTCACAGCCTGGTCATCAATATCGACAGACTTCATCACACAACTACAAAATCACAAGGAAGAACTCAAATTAGGGTAGTTGTTGATCGATTTACAAAGATGGCTAACTTTATAGGGTTGGAAAACAACGCAACGGCTAAGGATGTTGCGAATGTATTTCTGCGAGAAGTCTGGAAGCTACATGGACTTCCGTCCGAAATTATCTCTGACATGGACGCAAAATTCTAGGGAGAATTCTGAGAATCACTTTGCAAAAGTCTGGGAATAAAACGAAAAATGTCAACAGCATACCATCCGCAAACTGACGGACAAACTGAAAGGACCAACCAAGTGCTGGAAGGATACCTAAGAAACTTTGTCAATTACGATCAGGACGACTGGTATCAGCTGTTGCCGTTGGCCGAGCATGCCTACAATAACTCAGTCACAAACGCACATGGCATGTCCCCATTTTATGCCAACTATGGGTTCCACCCACAAACAGAATGGATGAAAGAACGCGAAGCCCAAAATCCTGCAGCAGGAATCTATGCCCACTGGATGCAAACGATGCATCAACAAGCCAGAGAGGCCTTAGAACAAACACGGGAAAACATGAACAGATATTACGATCGCAAAGCAAAACAACAACCTGACATAAAAATCGGGGATCAGGTTATGCTCAACGCACGAAATATCCGCACTAAGCGACCCTCAAAGAAACTTAGTCCCAAACTCTATGGCCCTTTTAAGGTATTGGAAAAGAGAGGAGA